>CAUYLG010058335.1:0-31945 GCA_963573385.1 Cacajao melanocephalus
ATTAGTTTACACATTGTCTGGGTAGGGTGGAAATCACAGACCTTAATTACTTATTACAAGTCGCAGGGGCCAAGATGGCGTGGGTTTGGACTGCTTGCCTGTCACATTAGGGGTTACAGAGAGCAGTTTCAACAGAAAGCCGAGGTATGGTTGAGGTTTGCAGTTTTATGGGGCTTTTACCATGTCACAGTAAAATGTGTTTTATAGCAAAAGGTTATGAGAAGGCATGAAAATGTAAATGGTGGCCTAGGGTTAAAGGATTATTTTGAGTTAGGAAAAGATGAAGGATCAAAGAAGTGGTGGAAGAACTGTGGAAATTAATCTGGCAGAAGAGGTTCTTTGTGTGAACATATTGACTAAATTCAAAAGGCTTATAAAAGGTTTTTGCTCATTTAAAATTTCTGGTCATCATTTTGGCAAAATAAATAACTTATAGTAATCTGGAATGCTATTTCATATTATCATGTGTTTTGAAGCTCAAACATATTTGACAGCCTTCCCAAAATCAAACTTGGTTTCAAAATTGTATTCGCTGGCACCTAGCTTTTTTGCATAATTCAGAGGGCCCCTGAAGTGTCCAGAAAAGAGAGATAAATAGGATTATTTGACATGTTTAGGTACATGGCATTGCCAAAATGATGCTCAATCTTCTTTAGGTTATATTTCGGTGAATAACTGTAATATATATTCCAAGTTGTACGGGATTTCTAAAATTCTAATGTTTAAGTATATGCTGTCAATCATAATTAAATTTGCTACGTTAAGTTATTATAAACCATGGAGACAACCAAACTTCTTTGTCAATTGTGTTTCTCATTGTAACTACAGTGGACATTTTGCTATTCACAGACAATTGTGTCTTGTTTTAATTATTTTCAAAGATGGTTCATAATCTATAGAACTTTGACAGGTGCTCTCAAACACAGATTTCTGATAACTTTAGAGATTGTAACATTGCAATAAAGGAAAATGTACAGGACTCATGAAGAGCACAAATGTTCAGGAATGTCAAACAAAACAAAAATTAACTAAATGGATTGGACTAAACTCACGAAGCTGAAGCAAATCTTTTGACTTTTGCTTGGAATATTGCTGATCCTTGTTTTTCAGACTCAAGGAAACTTATTTTGCAGTACTTACGGCATTTAATTGAGTAATTGAAGTAAGATATACCCCCTGTGATCAAAATTTGGAGCATATTTGTTTCTCTCTGCCTGGTTTCTCTGAAATTTAGAAACTACCTATGAGTATTTTCATGGCAATATAGTTGTTTGCATCAGTGCAATAAGAATCAATTTTTCTTTTGCAACAGAACACAATTGGAGAAAGTGATTATTTTACCAAGGCTTTGACTGGAAGAATATACTTTTTTTTAAGGAATCAATCTCAACTTGCAGAGCTTATAAAAATCCCATGGAGGAAACTGGCCTCACACCTTCATGTATGCAGTCCCTATATAGGGTTCTTGACCCATGATTAGTAAAGAATATCACTTTGTAATAGACCTAGGAGATCCAAGTTTATCTTGGAACCTTAAGAGGAGAGAATCACCCAACTCACAGGTGTTTTAAGGTACAAACCCATGATTGAGCTTGGCTTTAAAAGATCTTATTTGAGATTCTTTGGGGAACAGACTTCCATCAAGGCCAATACAAATGGCCTATGTAGAAATTTATAGTCTTGCTAAAGTTTATGCAAATAATCAGGACAAGTATAAGACTAAAGTCTATTTTGCAAATCACTCAGTCCTATGATGATTTTCTTTTAACAAATATGAGCACTAGGGAGAGCAAACTTATGTTTCAAAATTTATCATATATTTGTCATTGCATTCTAAACTCATAGTTGTTTTAAGTTTTCAACTGCATTTTAGACTAACCCTGCTTGTTCTGTTAACGAATCAACAATCTCTGGCTTCAGCTCAACAAAAACATGAGAGATGGGTAATCTAAAAATCTGACTTAATATTCTAGTTCTGAGCAATTATACTGCAAATCCTGCCAGGTGATGGGAATAAGTAGAATGTTGATTACTCAGAGGTTTCCTATTGGTAAAGTATGACCAAGGGAGCTAAGCAAAGCAAAGCACCATGCCCCAAAATCCTAGCAAGCATAACTGTAGCCATCCAGTTCCTGGATGTGTCAGAAGACATCCTTTCCTCTCCCTTGTTGAAGGAGGACTCAGTTCCGCAGTTTCACCTTAGCATTTGGCTTATGATAAGGAGTCCATGCAATGCCCCTAATGTAAATTTTTGTTCTAGACTCGATTCCAAGCTTCGAGTCACAGCCCTAGAAAGAAAACTGGATCTAAGAGATCCAGAGGCAGACAGCCACAGAGTTTAAAAGGCACAGAGCAGGTGAGCGTGGCTGATTCCTGCCAATCAAGCCAACCCTAGGCTTCCTGTTTCGTAGATAAAGGTCACATTAATATCCATGGCATAAATGAGGTCTAATGAACTCCAAGGCTACTTTCCCTTCTGATAGCAGAAGGGAAAGAGACATAGGTGAGAGCAAATAATTCCTATTCTCTAGGCCCTCCCTGCTTCATGGGTGCAAGCTACTTTGACATCCATGGTGGCACCTGCTGATGTCACTGGAACTCAGGACTACAAGGACAGACAAGGGAAAGAGAACACTCTTCCCTCTCTCCCTCATGTACCCTAGTATCTGCTAGGAAGAGAAGGAAACTAGGAATTCCTGCTTCCCTCTTTCTAGATGCATAGCCATTAATCTTCAGTCTGTACCCCTTTCAAATGTGTCCTGAACCTTTGGGACTCCTTTAAAAAACATCTGCTTTTTCCTTTCTTCTCCTCAGTTCTCTCTTCACTGATAGGTAACTGTGTCTCTGTACTACAGGACACTCCCCTTAGATGCATCCTCTGACCTGGAAAGAGTGACTTTACCAAACCCTAAACTGATTGGCTTAGGATTGGGCTCTGGGAAAGGGAACTCAGGAGCCCAACATGCTGGCAAAAGTGTAAAGGTTTTTTTTAAACAGTTGGGCTTTTGGCCTCTTTCTCTCTGTGCTAACTGGTAAAAGACCTCAGAATATTTGAGCTGTCCTTACCCCTCCCCTTGTTGCATTTTGATACATGTTTTCTAATAACGCTGTTTCTCTGTTCTTCCCTTCAGGCCATCAGATTCCAAACAGTCATGCAACTGGAGCCTCTAATGATGGCCCCTTCTGCTGGGAACCCTTAGATAGGCCTCTGAGGGAGCTCTGACTGCTGTTTCCCAAAAACAGTGCCCCCTGTCAACAGGAAGCAGTTAAGATAGGTCTTGGTCCCTATCCTTCATCTAAGGGTAGTTAGATGTACTTCTTTAGAGGGGGATCCCTGGAGAAACTCCAATCAGTCTGCCCACTGGGGTGGAGCCTCAGGAAGTTCACAACGTTTGCAGCAGGGAGGAGCCTGGCCCCTCCTCTTCCTGGGTGCAACCTGCTATTCAAACTGCCAGGCAGAAATCTCTGTAGCAGAAGAACTCTGGCCTTACCAGAGTCCCTCTTTTTTTCCCTTTTTAACCAATAAAACCCTGCTTTACTCACCTTTTAAGCTATCTGCGAGCCTAAATTTTCATGGCCATGTGATGGACAAGAACCCCATCTTTAGCTAAACTAAGGAAAAGTCCTGCAACACTGGGGCTCATTTTCTTCCTCATAAACCCATTTTTAGTTCTAAATATAACAATGGATAATATGGCATTCCAAAGTCGTAATAGTCAAAAACACAATTATTAAAATATGCATTTGAGTTACCCACTTGATAAGGAATCCCAACTATATAAGAAACTTCTCAGAGGTAATAATGGGCAGTGGAAAAAGAAATTCATAAATGCTGACATGTAAACATAAGGAGTTACTAGGAGAAAAATAGTGGAGTTAATTATATTTCCAACTTTGTGATATTTCCTCCTCGTTTTGGAACAATTATATATACAATGTTTATCATGGACAACTTTAATATTGACTTTATAATTTGCAGATTAGCACAATTTAATTATAAGTGAAATGATAAAAACAAATCTTCAAGTAAGCATATAAAACATAATACAATTTCATTAGGGAGTTGCAAATAAAAACAATGGGGTATGGGATATCACTACACACTTATTAGAAAAGGTAGAATCCAAAATACTGACAATACCCAATGCTGATTTGGATGTAGAACAGCAGGAATACTTCTTTGTTACCGGTCAAATGCGAAATTGTACAGCCACTTTGGAGAACACTTTAGAAATTTCCTACAAAACTAAACATAATCTTACCATATGAACTAGCATTCATGCTCCTTGCTGTTTACCCAAATGAGTTGAAAATATGTACAAGCATAAGCCTGAGTATCCATAGCAATTTTATTCATAATTGCCAAAACTTGAAAGCAATTGAGATGTCGTTCAATATGTGAATGGATAAGAAATTGTGGTACATCCATACAATGCAATATTATTCAGCAACAAAAATAAATGAGCTATTATGTCATGAAAAGGCATGAAGAAAACTTAAATTCATATTGCTAAGTGAAAGAAACCAATCTGAAAATGCTGTATACTAGAAGATTTCAAATGTGTCACATTCTAAAAAAGACAAAAGTATGGGAGTAGTGAAAACTAACCTGTGATTTTAACAGGTTTGGGGAGAAACAAGGTGAGATGAATGAGTGGAGCACACGGAATTTGTAAGTCTGTGAAACTATTATATATAATACTGATATTATACATTTGTCAAAACCCATAGAATGTATTGTAAAGAAGATGAGCCATAATGTTACAAACTACTTTAGTTCATGATAATGTACCAATATCAGCTTATCAGTTGTAACAAATATACCAATCTAATGCAAAATATTAATAATAAAAGGAACTGGGTATGGGAGGCATGGAGATAACAGAGTGTAGATAAAATGCTCTGTATTTCCATTTACTTTGGTAAAATTTAAATGACTAAAACATCTTAATTTTTAAAAATGAATCTTCAGAATGCTACCTAAAGATCTTCTACTTAGAACTAGATGAGTATGCATAATATTTAAGGTTCTTTTATTTTAGGTAAAATAACATCTTCTTAGGGACAGATATATTATTATATTACTTAGAAATATAAAAATAGAAGAGAGTTTTTGGTTTTGAGCAGCAAAAGTAATAAAATATAGTGATCACTTGTCGCTTTTGCTATTTGGCTTAAAACAATTTCTCAATAGATCCCAATCCCATACTGTGGACAGTAATAACTTAGCTCCTAAATCAGAAGGTTGAAGTGGTGAGCTAATCAATCAAATTCTCAGATCTGAAAGTTTGAATCTAGAAATTTTGATGAAAGAATAAAAATTAAATCTAAATTTATTGATAATGGCAATAGCAACTATGTTTACCGGTTAGAAATTCTAGAAAATTTATGCACACATTTTCTTTTTGCTAAGTGTTCTGATAGTTTCATTTATGTGCAGTTCTAGCCTACAATCAATACCTGATCCCTCAATATACATCCAATACATAAAACTTTTGCTTATAATAGCCAGAGCCTATTTCTGTGGCTTGTGACCAAGAATATGAATGTTATTTTTATTGTTTTATTAACATTTTTTAACCATTGCTTTTTAGTGTTTATACAAGGGGAAGAAAAAAACACAACAGACTATAGCAAGAACAGCAAAACTTCTGCCCTAGTTTTTGAAAACAAAAAATATTTCACCCCTAAATACATGTTGGCATATTTTGAGATGGCTTTTCAGAGAGCCTGCAAATATAAGTAGCCCCTTAAAGTAGTATTTTGTGGGGAAGATTTCTTTCTGTAGAGAGAATCTGCATTGATGCAGCTAGGTTTTATCTGAGGCCCTCCCTTGTCCTGATCTAGAAAAGATTAATTTAGAGTCTGACACCTTTAAATGTCTGAAAGAAATGTATACTATGTATTCTTTCTGAGGGCTGCTGCCTGTGAAGTTTCATCTATGTACCAAGACCACCTTTACCAGCCAGGTCTCCAATTTTCCCCCTCCCATAAACTATTTTGCCACCAGAGCCTGTTTTGCCATACTCTAAGCCCCCATTTTTCCTGTAACCTCAAAATGGTATGTAAGCTTCTGGACCCCAGCAGGTGGGGGTAAGCACTATGTTTTTGTCCTGTGTGCACGTTCATAAATGTCTATGCCACTTGACCCATTGATCTCTTTTTGTGAGTTGATTTTTCAGCAAACCTTCATAGAACAAAGGGAAAGCTTTTCCTTGGCCCCTACATTTTTTTTTCTAACAACAAGTAGGTTAGCCACTAGAAAATATAAATATTTTGAAATAATAATTAATTCCCCCATTTAAAAATTATTTGTGCTATGGACTGAATGCTTGTACCCCCAAATAAGTTCGTATATTGAAGCCCTACCTCCCAACATGATATTTGGAGATAATAATTTAGAAAGCAATTAGGGTTATGTGAGATCATGAGTGAGGGTGGGGCCCCCATAGAGAGATTGGTACCCTTACAAGAAGAGACACCAGAGAGCTTTCTCTCTTTCCATGCTCATGTAAATCCTGTCAGCAAACAAAAAAAGGTGGCTTTCTGCAATCCAGAGTTCTCACCAGGACCTAAGTATGCTGGCATCTTTATTTGATAAGGTCTAGCCTCAAAAACTGTCGGAAAATAAAGTTCTGTTTTTTAAGCCACCCAGTCTATGGTATTTAATTATAGCAGTCCTAGAAGACTAATGCAATTTGAATTAACAAAAAAACACATAAATATCTGCATTCTTTTGTGAAGTTAATAAGAATCATTGGCCAATATATTCTTCAGGAAGAAAAACTGAAAAGTTTTCTCATCAATAAAATTTCAAAGTCAGCTAAACAGGGCGCTGTGGGTAGCACTACTCATTAACCTTTTCATAATATATACAGCCCTGAAAGCCTTGCCATTTTATTATTAACATATCTTCATTATGGAGCTGTCAATGTCTGTGCACACACAGAACTCCTCTGAATCCTCGGTGGCAGTTAAAGTGCTGTGATCACAAAGGGGAAAGGGTGAGAATAGGCAGGCGTCTTTATCACTCTAAGACATTAATGCTTACATAGGAATACAATATTTGGACTAATTTAAGTTATAAAAATACCTAGCTTATGCCATGATGACATACTGAATGAACAAAATTGAGGCTTCCACCTGTCTTTCTAAATAAAAGTGAGTATCCATAATATATTTGTCTACTTGGAAATATGTATTACAAAGACAAGCATTAAAAGTTTCAAAAAATGAGGTTTCTATTTTTATTAAATAAGTGCTTTATAACATTATATGGACCTTTCTGTTTCTTTTGGAAGGCTCAGGCAGAGAACTTGTTAATATAATTCTACAGTTCAAAGGCAGAAATGAGAATGAGGAAAATATTATAACAAAAAAGCACAAAGTTTCTGTGTGCTATAAAATCTTAAAACACAAATTATTGATATTTGATATTACACTTATATAGAAAATAATTCTAAATTGCTGTGAAAGTAAAAATTCAAATCTTTATTGTTACTTTTATACCCTCCAGATAATAATACTGTCATGTAAAAGGTATACAAGTGAAAGAATTTTAATAAATAGTAATGTGTGACTAATTTATGTCAGTCCTGCCAATTATATAGTTATCAGGTTGTAGAATGTGGTATATACATGTAGTCTTTCATCCTCAGTTCCTGGCTCATAACTCCCATACCTCTTTTTACAATCTTTTGTTATCATATAATTATGAGAGGCCTCAGGAGAAGACCTCAGGAAACAGAATTTACCCCAAGGAAGAACTCCAACCTTTACAAGACTTTCTGATTGAGGGTCATAATCTCAGATACCGTCTTCTGAAGAGCTTCTGGATAGCTGAACATGTAGAGGCTCCTGCAGGATGGCGTGCCCAGGGAGGGCATGGAAGCTCCACGGCTCTTTTCCTATATCTCACCCTATGCATTTCTTTATCTGTATACTTTGAAATATCCTTTGTAATAAAGCAGTAAACTTAAGTGTTTCCCTGAGTTCTGTAAGCCAGTTCAGCAAATTAATCAAACCAATAAAGGGAGTCATGGGAACCTAACTTGAAGCCAGTGGGTCACAAGTTCCTGAGGCCCTGAATTTAATTGTTTTTAGGTTAAGAAGACTTGAGCCCTTAACCTATGGGATCTGACACTATCTCCTGATAGTATCAGAATTGAATTCGGGGACACCCAGCTTGTGTCTGCTGCTTGGTGTCAGGGAAAAAACCCTACATGTTTGGTCAAAGCCGCCTTCTTCTGTATTGATGACTGTTATTGCATTGGTGTGAGAGCTGAGGAAAAACATGGTTTGAGAGAGTTTTTCCTTAAACAGAGACCTACTATGATGTTTCTTGTGCTGAAATGTTTAAAATATTATGGTTATTTAAAAAATGTATAGTACTTCTCTGTTATTGTAATATTATCAAATGGTATTTTGTCTCAAAGAGTGGCAAGAATCATGGAAAGCATGCCATTTAAAGCAAAAAGGGAAGAACTGTGAACTAAACAACGTCTATGTAGAAAAAGAAGTGACACAGAAAGAAAAGTACTACATGATCTCACTTGCATGTGGAATCTAAAGAAAAAAACGTTCACTATATATAAACAAAGTAGAATGGTGGCTACCAGGGTGGGGAGGGGAAGGAAATAGGAAGAAGTAGTGCAAAGGGTGCAAACTTACAATTACATAAGATATATAAATCTGGAGATCTTGTGTATCACAGGAGAACTATAGTTAATAATGTATTGTATATAGAAAATGTGCTAAGAGAGTAGATTTTGGTACTCTTAATACACACACATACACACACGCACACACACAGAGGAAACTATGGAATGTAATGAATATATTTATTTGCTTACCAAAATAAAGTTATCATTTGCTATGTATCTCTATATAAAAACATCATACTGCACACTTTAAATATCTACAATAAAAAGTAAATAAAAATAGATATATGTAAAAGGAAAAAAAGACAACCATTGCTTAAAAATACATGAAAAGGTATGAACAAAGTAGACATTTCTTTTCCTTTTTTAAAATACGTTGCAAATACCAAGAAGGCATAATCTCATTGCATGTTGAATAAGAACATAATTCTGTGTAAGTAATGACTTTTGTGAGATATGAACACATTTGACTAAGATTTTATTTAAATATTGAGAAATTCCTTTAATTAAATTCTAAAAAGCAATTTACACTGCTCCTAATCACTTTAAATCCTCTAGGATTTTCTGTATTAACATTAAGGACTCACCTAGGGTATTTTATTTAGAATTTTCCAAAATGTTTGTAGCTAATGAAAGGTAAGATAGTGGAGTAGATGTATAATACTACATCTGATTCTTGAACAACACGTTTGCATTGCAAGGGTTCGCTTATCTGCAACTTTTTTTCTGCCTCTCCACTCCTGAGACAACAGGACAAACTCTTTTCACTCCTCCTCTGCCTAATCAACATGAAGACAAGAAGGATGAAGATCTTTATGATAATTCACTTCTACTTAATGAATAGTAAATATATTTCTTTTTCCTTATATTTTTTAATAACAAGAAAATTTTCTTTTCTCTAGCTTACTTTATTGTTAGAGTATAGTATATAACACATATAGCGTACAAAATATGTATTAACTGACTGTCCATGTTATCAGTTTTGGGGGAGTCAAAAGTTATATGTGGATTTTTGACTGTACAAGGGCTGGTGGCCCAATGCCTGAGTTGTTCAAGGGTCAACCATATAAAAACTACAGAGCTGCATGGAACTTCAGTGTGTCCATACATGATTTAGTCAATGAATACATGTTTAAATTGATGAAGCTCTTTTCAATGTTAGAACTTTTGGTAACGTAACTTTGATTTTGCTGAAATTTAGGTTTATGATGTCACTTTCTAAATGTATACAATCTGGATTTTTGTTACACTGTTTATTTTTGCCTGTCTCACTTTGAAATATTTGACTATTTTTGAATTTTATTTTTATTTATAATCTGAATTCCTCTTGTTCGTTTTCTTTGCTTTATTACAATCTAGGAAACTCAGTAAGATGTTGACAAGGAGGGCTGGGATTGGGCATCCACATTCCAGATCTTAGGGGAAACATTCAGTATTTCACCAATAAGTACCATGTCAGCTATTGGTTATTCATAGGAGCAATTTCTCACATTGAGATCATTTCCAAACATTCTTATGTGGGTGAAAGTTTTCTATTATGTAAATTAGTAAGCAGGCATCATTCAGCACACAATTTTGTAATTTTTGTAGACTATTTTATAAGGTTGGAAATTTTATTTTTCTGTCAAAAGATTCTTCTAAATGTGTTAAATCAACAATTTCAGCATATATTTTGACTATGTCAGTACAAGTGCTATAATTATGACTGTATGTTTGAATAGAGATTTTACAATTACCTCTTTAACCTGGTCAGTATTTGGAACTGATGCCAATACCAGGCATCATCTTCTATGACCAGGTTTTTAATCTTTAATGGCTTAATAGCTTTACTTTTTTCATAGAATAATCTGAATTAGGCTCTACTATCTAACTATTTTTATTTCACTCCCCACTTTGCTTTTATCGCCATTAACTTTCAAGTTTGACAAGCAAATTTTATAAGGCTTTAACAATTTTTAAAGTGGTTCATAGGAATTTTCATGCATAAATTCAGCTAACAATAATGTTAATGAAGTTAATGAAGATATATCTGTTAATGAAAAATTGTGTTGAATATGTCACTCCTACTATTTTAGTCTCCTTTGTGTCTTCATAAAGTTGTCACTGCTACACTTCACTGACAAAAATTATTTCAAATAAGGAAAAAAAGAAGGAAAACTTTCATTAAACTTTTCAACTTTAATAATGCCATAATAACTGCAATGTAAATTTTTATGCCTTTTATAGCAACACTTACCTCCTATATAGCATTTTCTTTTTTTTAAGAAACATGGTCTTCCTAGGTTGCCCAGGCTTGTTGGTTTCCAACTCCAGGCCTCAAGGAATCCTGCATATCAGACCCAGAGCAATTTTTAATACTTCTTCCAGAACATGTTTTTTTTTTTAATTTTAAATGATCAAATACATAAAAAAGGAGATTCTGTCTTTCATTCTTGCTTCTACAGATTAATAAGATCACCATGGTCAATAGAGATTAACTGTGCTGTACAAAATACTATTTTAGGTGGGTTATCAGACATGTTACACAGTTTGATATGATATTTTTTAAAATAATGATGCAATAAACATGCCAACAAAATTGCATTCATTCTATTAAAAATTTGGATATTTGATATTTACTCTTGCTTTAAAATTTCTGTAGGTTTTGAGCATAAGGCCAGGCATTACTTTTCTCCTTAGATTTATTCTGTCTTTAAGTATGTTCTGACCATGGCTAGGTAATCTAAATCCAAGCAGTCATCAAAATAGCCTGGAGAGCTTGTGCCCAACTCCAGAAATTTTGAGTCAGTAGTTTTAGTGTGGGTCTCATTAATTTGCATTTCTAACAATTTTCTAATTGATGTTCATGATGCTAGTTTTCAGAGAACACTTTCAATTGCACCAGCTATAGTGTAATTCATATACCATATCGACAATATACAACATAATTGTTCTTGTTTTACTCAAAGATTCTAAAATGTTTTGTATCAAATAAAGTACCCTAATATATAGCTATGTATTAAAAATTATGTCTGAAGTGAAATTTTAAAAGGTATAAACTCATAGACAAAAGATGATAACTTTCCTGTTAATATCAGCATATGCCTTCTAAATTACCTTCATTGAAACCACCAGTAATTCTCACGCAGTTTACTGGAAAGCATTTTTTACAGTCCTTTCTGCCTATGCTCTTATTGTCATCTAATTAGATATGCCTGTTGCCTAATTTTTCTAAAACACAAATCTGACCAAGTTATAAAAAACTTTTTCCTCAACATAAAGTCCAAACTTCTAAATTTGGCTTAAAATAACTTTTGTGTCTTAGTCTCTGATTATATTTCTGCCTCAGCTCTTATTAAGAACTGAGCCCTTTTCTGCCTTTAACTTTGGAAAATCAATTACAGTTCAATTGTTGACTGGTCAAGACTTTACTATACCTTTCCTCCATCTGGAATCTTTTCCCATTTCTCAGTATTCATCCTGCTAAATTTGTGTTGAGAACTCTTTTTTATTTTCCAATATCACTTTCTCCAAGAAATCTTTCCTGATCTTTCAAATACTATTAAGATTTTTTTTTCTATGGGTTTCTGAGGCCTCCCTTTATAACCCTAGCTTTTCAAGACCAAAATTGTTTTATAATTTTCCATTTAGCGCATGGGTTCTGCATTGGACTGTCAACTCCTTGAAAGCAAGGACACTTTAATTTTCTCATAGAATTCTTTCTCTCTCTCTCTCTTTTTTTTTTTTTTTTTTTTTTGAGATGGAGTTTCACTCTTGTTGGCCAGGCTAGAGTGCAATGGCATGATCTCAGCTCACTGCAACCTCCACCTTCTGGGTTCAAGTGATTCTCCTGCCTTAGCCTCCCAAGTAGTTGAGATTATAAGCTTCTGCCACCACTCCTGGCTAATTTTTATATTTTTAGTGGAGATGGGGTTTCACCATATTGGCCAGGATAGTCTCAAACTCCTGACCTCAGCTGATCTGCCCTCCTCTCATAGCTAAGAATATCATTCAAATAATAGCAATTTCATAAATAGTTGCTAAATGAATGAATGGTTATATGAATTGACATTGAAACATTGAAAATTAAGCAGGGAAAAATGAGAAAAGCAACTCTTCAGGACTTTGCTCTTATTCCTATCTACTCTTCAGATTTTAAGCATTATCAATCACAAACTTTTAATAATGACTTAAGACTTTTATTAAATGTTCTTTCAAATTATCCCTGAATCTAAACTTGAGTCAACACACACATACACACACACACACACACACCCTCAAACAAAATCAATGACTGGTAGTCTACTTATTTTATGCAGACATTTTTCATTTAATAAATACAGTAAGAAAAAGGTTATCTTTTTCTTTGAATAACCCTCAATTATCTGGAAAACCCATGAGGATCTTTACAGACTTCTTCCCTCATGATAGAGCATATAAACCAATGACTTGTCATATAGGTTCATTATAGGTAGCTTATAATTTTCTCACTCTACCATCTTTTTTTCTTTCTTTTCCTATTTTGTGTTATTTTTTAAGATAGAATACTCTAAAGCTTCTTTAATATTATAGTTTTCTAGCACAAGTGTGATTCTGTAGTTATTTTGTAACCCTCTTCAATATAATTCTAAGATAAATTTAAATAAGATTTTATAATAGAGTTTTGATTTCTCTAGTCCAAATGGTTATCAAAAACCAGAAATTAAGGTAAAGGGAGAAGATTTAAATAATTTAAATAAAGATTTTATCTACATATCTATGGATAATATCTACAGATAAAATCTACAGATACTGGCTAAAAATTAAATTGTGATTGCTAATTTTTGTAATGTTTTGCATATATTTACATATTTATGTCTTGCAGTCATTCATTACCTATGGTTAATGAGCAGTAAAAGGTTTTATGCTACAAGGTCGAACAACATTAAGAAAATTCATTTTTAAACCATATAATGTAAGTTAGTTTGTAAAAACAAGTAATATGTTCAAAAATATTTTAATAATGGTTGTTAATACAGTAGCTAGTAAATTAGGAACAGATGCAACATGAAATGTATGCCCTCCCTATGCTATGTGTACCAGCCATATTTAACAACAAAGGAAAAAGATAAGAGATTTCTTGACTTGTTTTTCCTTGGTTTGAATGGTGCTACAGAATTATCAATAAATATTGAAGACTGCTCCAAATGAAACATAAGCCTAACTTATAGAACTGCATACTTACCTAGAATGACAGTGGCAACTGGACTGAAAGTTTACAGCTGTTGAATTGTGCTGCCCAGTCAGATTTATGGTTGTTCTTACTGCCACACTGAATAAAGTGATCTCAGGTGCTGCCCCCTTCCACTCCTAACTGAAGAGGGAGAAACACAGGAGCATCAAGTTGGAGCTTTCTTTAATGAGTAATAGAGTATACCTGAGAATCTGGCCCTTACTGATTCATCCAAAAGCAGTGTTATCTTGATTGGTCAAGCTACTTATTTTTCTAAGCTTAACTTTTCTCATTTCCAAAATTAATATTACTTATTTTAATGTTATTAAAAGAGACAGTAAAGCAAATAACAGAACTCAGTTTTGGGCACATGGAAAATCCTTAATGCTATTGGCTGTAAGCTTCTTACATTTTGTACGAAGCTCATTAGGTTCATCCTCATTTATCTAGTGTGACATATTTTTGCATTGAATTTAATCCCCTTTATTTGCAAATACAAAACATTATTTCATCAAATTTTGAATCCTAAATATAATAAACATAAAATGAAAATAATTATCATTTTTCTCTAAATAATTGAAGGATTTCTTTGAATACAAATAACTTTCTTTTGAAATATTTTATTTTACCTATATTTTATAAATAACCTCTATATCCATGTTAAATGGATTTCTGTAAATACAAGTGGCATTTGTATTACATGCACTGGGATCAGTTGGCAAATTAAAACACAAAGCAGATTTACTTTTGTGTAAAGAGTAATTTAAGAGGAATCATAATTAATACATTTATTTATCCATTCCATTAGGTTAAAGAAAAAGATTCTATAATATGGTACTCACTGAAGAGTAATAAAGTGGGTGTCTATCAAAGAGTGACGGTGAAGATCGAATTCTTTCTGAAATACTATATTCGAATTTGACCAACATAAGTGGTCTTTCCTATAAATTTAAAAAATTAGAGATTCAATGAAACATGCCAGCTCCAAAAACCTTAGGCCTATTTATATTTATGACTTTACTACTTGGTTTTACAACAAATTTAGAAAAAAAATGTGAATTCTTATTAAAAAAAACAAAGTATGAATTTTAAATATGGCAATAGCTGTTCAAAGCTGGTTTTCTTAATTAGAAAAAGAGAAATTTCAAAACTCTCACATGGTATTTAATTGACAGAATATTTATTTCACTAATATAAAATATACTAAGCTTTGTGTATTACTAATACTTCTCATAGGATTTTATACACAGTTAAGGTGTAGTAACCTCATTTAATAACCATATAAGAGCAAAATATAGTTTTCAAGAAAATTTTAAGAAAAAAAAAGGTATTAAACTATTACTGGTTTTTCTTGTCCTCAGACTTCTGCAATTGTTCACACAAAAATAAAAGAGAGATGCCAATTGTTTTCGCTAACTTCGTGCTGTAAATATAAATGGCTGGATAAGAAGACAAGGTTAGCAATAAAAAATTTAATCTAAGAAGAAAAAGAATATAACCAACTGAGAAATACATATTTTGCCTTCAAGAAAACTGCAGACCATCATGAAGGCACATATTTTTTTCCTCTATTTCAATGGATTGAACTTTGTGATTATTTCTTTGTTGTCGAATGTATACGTCTCTTCTTTCTCCAACAGTACTGTAAGTTTTTAGACTGAATTTGTAGTCCTGCATTTCTTTTGTATATTCCATTGTAATAAGTATAGGAAAGATGCTAAAACTTATCAGCAAAAGCTGACTGAATGAATACAGTTACAGATGTAGGTAACTACATAGGTGAGAAGATAAAAATAATGACTTGAAATGTGTTTCCAGGTATATGTTTATCAAGAAATAGTATTTAACTCAAACTATTTGGAACTATGCACCCATTTTTTCCCCACATAGATAAAAAGGGAATAGATGCCTTTAGCGTAAAGATTTAAAAATATATAGTTATCAGTTTTAGAATGGTGATATGAAAGTACGTTAAAGAATTTTCATAATCTTTTAAGAATTCTACAGCAATGCTTAGTATATTCTGAATTCATTTTATTTCTTTCATTGATGCCAGTGTCCATAAACATTGGCATCAATGAGAAAAAAACAAAAAACAAAAAACAAGATACCATGTCCTGGTTTTGACCCGTATAGTGCATTGAGTGGTGGCCTGCTGAAATATATGTCTACCCAGATCTTGTCAATGTGGTACATTTTAAAAAGGGATTTTTGCAGATGTAATTGAGTGAATAATCTCAAAATGAGATCATCCTGGATTATCTGGGTGAGCCCTAAATCCAATACTGTGCACTAATATAAGAAAAGAACGGAAGAGGAAGATTTGAGATCTATACCAAGGAGGATATATGAAGTAGAAGTTAAAGATTGGAAGCAGAGATCGGAGATATCCAATACACTGGAATGTAAGCAAATCTTCTTTTCTATGAGAGAGGAGGATTTACTGTACTGGAATGTCTCTGGTAAGGGAGATAGTCTCAATATATAATTCTTACGTTGTTTCTAAATGCCTTTGTTCCAAAGGAACATGAGAGATTCTAGTAAGAGTTGGATCCCAATAACCCTCTTCCCTAGAAACTGATACATCCCCACAGGATGTATAACCCCTCCCCGTATCATATTGGTACTCACATATGTGATATTTCTAGAGCTTGTTTAATAAAGGCATGGCTAGTTATAATAGGCCAAACTGTATCTTATTTTGAATTTATTATAGAAGAATATAGCATGTGGCAAATAAATCCTAGATTATTTTCTTTTATAGGTAGTGGTTAAGACTTGTGGTTGGTAATCTGTAATGACTTTGTAGAGTATGTCTCTGGAATTATCTTCTGAGATACGAAAGGATGTATTATACTTCTTAATTTGATTAGAGTTTATTGTCTGTGAAATGCTTACTCTGACTCTAGAAAGAGGCAGTTGAAACTTTTGTGCAGATTTTTGCCATATATTAGGGCAGGCATATATATATACCACCAGAACTATGTCTTAAAATGATAAACGTGCAATCAATGTACGCTTCTTCAAAGTAGTTATAAGATTTCATCTGACTTAATATTAAAAGGGGTAATATACAGGGCTACTTTCAAGTACAGCAATGTTTGATGTACTAGTAACTACAAAAAGTCGGAGAACTATCTAAATCATAATTTAAAACGAATAAGTAATATATCAAGAAACAAATAGTTTTAAATCAAAGTTTTGTCATACATGTGATATTTGATTGTAGCCAGTCAGATGCCAGGCTTTAGACAGACCCTTCTAAATTCTATATTCCTTAATCCTTAAAATTAAGTCAGATGAAATTTTCATCAGAGTGTAAGTTGCAGATTGTAAATTATTGGGATCAATAACAGGTGATGAGGAAAGGCAAGCAAAATAACTAGAATATTTACTGGGGATCCAGATGAAGTCACACAATTAGTACTTAGCTATAGTATAATCTTTTTTGAAAGTCTATTCTGCCTCCAGAAATGTATGTAATATGGGATTTAGAAGGGTCATTTTTAAAGCCCGGCATCTGATTTGCTGATAATCAAATATCAAGTGCCTGATAAAACTTTGATTTAAAACTATTTGTTGGTTGATGTATTACTTGTTTGTTTTGTCCTAAATTAAGATTTAAATAGTTCCATGATTTTTTTGTAGTTATTAGCATATCAAGCATTGCTATACTTGAAAGCAGCCCTGTATATTACCCTTTTTAATTTTCAGGAATATGAACATAATCATATTTTAAGTGTTTACAGTAGTAATTTATCTGCCTTCATAAAGCAATGCATGTTAAAAGGAAAGTGGAATCTACTAGAAACACTTTGAGGAAGAATGGTATAGATTTTAGAAGTTATGGCTGACTTGGTTTTACTCTGTGCAAGATGCTATTGCATTTTTAACAGATGTCAATTGTTATTTACTAAGAAAATAATGCCTCAAATTTTCTTTGTCCAGACACCAGCAAGATGTTGGGAATCATTTTTTTTCTGAAAATGTCTCTGTTTTCATATAATTTGGCTCATTTCTATAACACAAGTTGAACTAAAAATGGAGCTAATATAAGTTTCTTGATGTTATGAAAGATCATGGAACTGATTTTACTCAAGGTTCAGAATATTTATGAGATATAGTGGCATCACTCTATTAATCAAATGTTAAAGAGCTACGACAACAGGGATTAATGGCAGCAGAGTGGTTAGAAATATCTGCTTCAGAGCCATATAGTTTGTTTCCTATTGTACTATAATATAAGGAGGCAATATGTTTTCATTCACTTCTTGCTTTTTTAAGAACGAACATTTGCTATTTCACCTCCTATCTGTATAACAGAAGCAGAGTTGTACTATTTGGTGCCATTTTACTGAAGTAGGTCAATATATATACCAAAAGAATAGATTCATATAAAGAAGATATAGGGCATTTATTGCATTCTAATATTTGTTTTTTACAAATGCACTGCATAAAAACATTCTAAATACTTGAATACTTAATGTATTTTTACAGTATTTTTCTACATAGTAGATGAATGGATAAAGACTATGTTTATGTCTATATGTTTATATGTCCTTTCAGATGAATTAAGTATTATTTTAAGTAACATCATATTTACTTTTTGGGCACTCTTAATACTTTTCATCTTCTAGTAGGTCAATTCTGATATTAAGATAATTAAAACTCTAGAAATGCATTATACCAGCATATTCAAATGCACAGCTTGCCTACATACTTGTCAGTCTCATACTAACACTGATAGCATTCATAATGAACACTTAGCATTGCAAAATAAGAATAAACGAAGTCTTTTTAAGTAATGTTAAGGTAGTGCTCATAAATTAGAAAAATTAAGAGAAAGAAATTATTGAAATTAGATGAACTATATGAAATAGACACTTCATTTATTTTATTTTTATAAAATAAATAGCTATCTAGATTTGTTTTTACATATTTACAAATGGTAAAGTTGTTTTGAGGTTTTTATTAATAATTGATTTACACCTAATTGTTATAAATGATCAAATGAAGCTTTTAAAAATATTGTCTTATTAGTATAATCTCTTTATTATCTTATAAGTTACAATTACAAATAGCCTGTTCCAAGGGTTTTGTGGTGCTAAACATTTAAACTTTATATTATTCAAAACTTTCATTTTTGAGACAGAGTCCTGCACTGTCACCCAAGCTGGAGTGTAATGTCATGATTTCAGCTCAGTGCCACCTCTGCCTCCTGAGTACAAGCAATTCTTCTGCCTCAGCCTCTTGAGTAGCTGGGATTACAGGTGCGTGCCACCACAGCTGCCTAATTTTTGTATTTTTAGTAGAGAGGTCGCCATATTGGCCAGACTGGAGGCTGGTCTTGAACTCCTGACTTTGTGATCCACCCACCTTGGCCTTCCAAAGTGCTGGGATTCCAGACGTGAACCACCATGCTCAGCTTATTCAAATTTTCATAATTTATCTTTATGAGTTTGTATTATTAATTTAAATGGTTATTTAACGAATTTTAAGTGAGCTAATCCTGTGTAAGAGACCCTGACTTAAGTCCTGAAGATACAACAAGAGACAAAACAGACAAGAAACAACAAAGGAAAATTAAAAAGCTTAAAGAACAGTTGGTTTGCAAGAGTTGGTTTAGGATGTCAGGCAAATTGTGCAGAAATGATATCGGGAGCTATTTCTATAATGAGTATATGATACCAAAATACCCTGGGTCAAACTATTTTAATATAATCTATATGTAAATTAATGATTACTTAATATCAAGTAGATAGAGAAGACTTGCTCTTATATAACAACATCCTAAATTTCAGACTTTAGAAATTTTCTATTAAAAAATAGCATTCAAAGTAATATTATTCCTTGCTATACTGTATTACACAGAAGTGCTTTGGCCTACATAGAAAATTTTTTTATAATTGTGTTTTTAAAAGGCTTTCAACTTATGTGAAAACTAGAAGCTTGCAGAATGCTTGTGTTCATTACAAATTTGCTGTTTTATTTTATTCAGCCCTAATGATTTTCATTATCTCCTTAGTTGATAGAATCCATTTCCAAAACCAATAATCTCTTGAAATCCACTGAGCCACAAATTATTCATTAGAGAAAATTTTCAAAGATCATTACCTTTACTACAGATGTTCACATTTCATCTCCTGCATACTCTCTTACAATGCTCCTTATAATAAGGGGAGGGGAAATTATGTAGTTACAGAGTGATTTCAATGAAATACAGACCAATGACTTGTTTACCATTTGAAACACTGCATTTTATTAAAGGTCAACATTGCATTGTGTTTAATCTTAATTTTATATTTGCAAATCTAATGTTATCATTAAAACATAAATAAGACCTTAGTTATACTATTCTGATAGTTTCTGAGGTGTTTCGTGATTTTATTATAATTTTGAAAGGAGCAAATGTGTATGAATATTTGATGACCTGCAACAGTTGAACACTAATTTAGTCTGGGAATTATTTCTAATTTAGAACATTTCTTATATAATAATATAGCTTTATTTATGGATTACTCTCATTACCCTCAAAGCTGCCTTGAAACCTCTGTACCTATATTCTAATGTTTTACATGTGGAAATAATTAGAAGTTCAATAAAATTCTAAATATTTTTATCATATAACAAATATTGCTATTAACAAAAATTGCATTCAACCTAATTTATATCTTTTTTTATTAAAGACATAGCAAAAGAGAGATTTGATAACCAAGCCTTTAGGAAATCTTGGTTTAAATATTGACAGTGTTAATTATTGGCCTTGTGATCTTGGACAAGTTATTTGTTCTTTTTTTCCTCCATTTTCTCACATGCAAAAAAGTAAACTGGACTTATCCTATGAAGCTCTGACCACAGTACCTGCCCCATGGACATTTTAATGGATGTTTGGCTTTTTGCTTTCCTAGGCCTCCATTTGCGTTTGAGGCACCCTCTATGCTTTGAATGTTAGCTGGCAGCAAACACTGCCTCCCGCTATAGGAGCACACAGTGTTGGTGCCTCCTTTTCCAGCCTCCAATTCCAACAGGAAACAAGCACAGGACCCAGGCATTGCAGAAAGATTCATCATGCCAATGTGCCTTCAGAGCAACTGGCAGGTAAAGATTAGGAACAAGAAATGAAGCTTTTAAAAGTTATTATAGTAGGAAGAGTAGCAACAGGGAACACATCCATTACCAGAATCAATTTTTGGGGTTTTCTTGTAGAAAATGTTGATATTAACCAAGATATACCATTATATTTGTACTGGTCATTAAAATAAGGTTTGGGGCACTTTTCTTAACTGCTTAGCATCTGGCCTAGTTCCCAGCCTTCCTAATGATTCTGTGAGCTGCCCAATATCCTCTTAATAAACTCCTTTTTTGCTTAACCCAGCAAGCATTGCTTGAAATGCTTACAAATAAGAAAACCCTCTGATACAGAAAGTGGTTACTGACTGTTAATTATTGTTTTATTATAAAGTGGAGCAATTAGTTCATAGGATTTTTTCAATGGACATATCAAATCTTTCATTTTTAAAAAAGTAGGCTGCATTGGATGACCTGAACTGTACATCTGATAGAATTCTGGTGATTCTGTGATAACACAATGGGCCTTCCCTATCCCTGGGTTCAACATGCGTGAATTTAACCAACTACAGATCACCAATTTTGTTAAAAAAGCATCTGTACTGAACTTGTGCAGATTTCTCTCCTTGTCATTATTCTCTAAAGAATACAGTGTAGTAACTACTTACACAGTGTTTATGTTGTATTAGGTATTATTGGTACTCTAGAGAAAATTTAAAGTATAAAGGAGCATGTGCAAAGGTGATATGCAATACTATGCCATTTCATATCAGGCACTTGAACATCTGAAAACATGGGTATCCATGGAGAGTTTTAGCACTAGTCACCCTTGATTACCAAGGGACAACCTTATGAGAAATGTGTTATATCTATTCTATGTGAATGATAAAGAAATTAAGTAAAACATCCTTGTACAACCACAAATAGGAAAGAAACAAAAGGACTAAAGAAAATGCTGAATTTTGACAAGTAAATGTGATATACAAAGGTTTACTAATGTGTTAATAATACCTTGTACTTTATAGCTAGGCTTTCTTTCAAAATAGGTAAAATAACATTTGAAAATACTCAAGAAATGACTCCATTTTAATTATTTTATGTCATGCTTACATTAGGTAAAAGAGCCTGTTTTCATGCCACTTTCCTTCATAGTCCTAGTGCTAATTAATTCAGCCATACAAATCCATAAAATGAGCACTAAAAAGACATAAAAAATAATTGACCTCCCTAAGGCAGCTTTCTTGGCTTTTGCTGGTAGGATATAGATTCATTAAAGTACTTGCCATTATGTGTATTCATTAAAGAAGGAAACAATCTATTTTGTCTTCAACAAACCAAACAAACTTTCTAACCTCTTGCTAGTTCCCAGGTAACATTTCGTTTAATTGGTCTGACCCTGACTATCCTTTAAGGCTTTTCAAGAAAAAAAGTAGGCAGACACATGTGGAGTGAAATTAAGTGGGCCTGGCACAACCTCCTGAAGTTGCTCTGGTAACAATAGATTCAGAATACACAAAGTTCAAGTGAACATGAATTGTAAGTGACTGCTGAACTGCTAGAGATCAGAGCAAAATTCAGCAGTTCTGGATACTGTTAGTAAACATTTTATATTTTTGACTAATACCAAATATTTTCACATTATTGACAATATCATAAAATGTCATACTATAGAATATTTGTAAAACTATACATGTAAAAATATGAGAGACATAGGCAATATATTATTGTCATTATTTCATGAACGTTGATAAGAAAAGGAAAAATACTAACATGTCAATAGAAAAATGGCGAAGGACCTAATGAGGAAATACAAATTGCCAATAAAAATATTCAAATATTCTAGAAATAGAAGATTTGCATGTTTAAATAGTAATACACTATTTTTTTTCTGTGTGTATAAAATTGACAAATATTGGGAAACCAACAAACATGACATTCATTGCTGGTAAGTTACTGTGGAATAATCAGTCTTATACTATTATCTAGGATACAAAACTCTCTGGAAAGAAAGCACCAGGAGCCCTTAAAAATGTATTCCCTTGGCGGGTGCAGTGGCTCATGCCTGTAATCCCAGCACTTTGGGAGGCTGAAGTGGGTGGATTGACTGAGCTATGGAGTTTGAAACCAGCCTGGGCAACATGGTGAAATTGTGTCTCCACTAAAAATACAAAAATTAGCTGGGCGCGGTGGCAAGTGCCTGTACTCCCAGCTACTTGGGAGGCTGAGGCAGGAGAATCACTTGAACCTGGGAGGTGGAGGTTGTAGTGAGCCGAGATCACACCATTGCACTCCACCTTGGGTAATAAAGCAAGACTCAGTCTCAAGAAAAAAATATGTATTACCTTTAACCAAGTGATTCGACTTCAGGAATCTATCCAGAATTGATAATAGAAATTTTGGACCCCACATTTGGACTATTGCCTTTTTTAAAAAACAAAGCATAAATAGAGCTGTAATAAAATTGTCACAACTTACTTTTAAATGAATAAGGTGGAATTAAAAAGTCTCCTTATATAGTATGGCCAAAATATATGTATAATCATATACGCACCTATGTATATGTGTGGATATATGAGATACCTTTAGACCCGAAACTAAAAAATAAAACAATTCAAGGGAATATTTAACATAGCTATATCAAAAAGATACAATTTCAGCTAATTTATATTTTTAATGATATTCTTGTTTTTCAAAATTTCTATATTGAGCAGATTATTTAATACATTATAAAATATTTTTAATATGTCTGTAAATGAGAACTTCAATTCTAACATCTTACAAAGAGCAGAGGTAAAAGAGAAAGAAAAAGTTGTTAATCTTCCAAAACTGTTTATCACAAAATTCTCATGCTGGGTTGTTTTGCACTTGACCATTCCATGGGAAAGTTGACAGACACTTCTTTCAGAACATTTATATACTCTGGTGGAACAAGAGAACCTGTGGTCATAAATGCTTGTTGTTTCCGTCACTCCTTACCCTGTAAGATCAAACATAGCCCTCCCACTCTTGAACTGCCTAATTCAAAGTGTTATTTTTTAGTTGAAATTGAATTCAAATGCAATTTAATATCTGGTTTCCCGATTTACAGTGGCAAAATAAATGGAAAATATAGGAAAATTTTTGAAGGACGTGTGTGTTTGTGTCTGGTGAGATTGCTGAGTAACAAAGAAGGCTATATTCCAAAAAGAGCAGGAAAACACAGGGATATTTTTATAACGAAGATGACCTAAAACGTCCCTCTTCTCTTTTTTTCTTACATTTCAAAAATTTAAACAATGTAGCTCTCTCTATTGATAATATCATGACATACCTTGGTGGTCTTTGAACATGTTGTGATGATTAAAGTCTTCACTAATGTATTTGTGTCTCCAATGTTCAAATTTCTTCCCCTATGCAGTGTTTATTTAGTTAAGAAGCTGAATTACTGATTTCATAAACATTTCTATTCAGGAATAGTTCCTCTTTTCCATTTTAATTCTCCCAGTGTCTTCCCAGTGTCTTCTGTGGGAGCATTGCCTTCACATATCACGTATCTCGTATCCTGTCTCAGATTCAAAACTTTTGAGGAACCCAGCACCATGTACTTCTGCAGCATAAAAAGTGATAAGACATTACTTTTTAATAGGGTGTGGTTTACTGGTCTGTGGAAATAGGAGCACAAGAATCATAAATGCCACTGTTATTTGGACCTGAAAGAATATTTTAACATTGGAGCTTATCAAGAAAAAAACAAAAATGAGAGAAATAAAAGGAATTATTAGGAAAAACTATCATGAAATGAATCATGGTGAAGATTTACTAAACAACCTAAGTGTGGCTGTTTGTTCCACCTGTTCTATGTCCCTCTATTTTCCTTCATCTTCTGCCTCTTCCTTGGGTTCTGGCCCAGGAAATTGATCTGTATTATTTCATCAATAGTGCTCTGTGTTTATGGTTTCAGCTGGGTTCAGACAATGGAAAGCCTCATTAGGAGACTGTAGGGAGGGAGATGAAGTTATAGTACTTATTTTCTCATCTACCTTCCTATTAAGTTGCTTTAAGCTTCTGACTTCTATGCTTGGCAAAAATTACATTTATCTCCAGACCCTGACCCTATTTAATGCTCTTTTCCTCTGTCTTCTACCTGTTTCTGATATGCTATAGTATCTGATTTCTTAAATACGTTCCCCTTCCTTCTTTGGATCTAGAGATGATAATACCTTGTTATTATCAGTACTCAGTTATTACAGTATCTTTGTGGTTCCCCTAAAACTATATGTTTGTAAATAATTAACTTTGTAATTAAACTCTATTCACATTAGACTACTTCAGTTTGCCATCTTTTCCCTTTTAGAACCTTGATAGTATTGAAATGGGAAAGGTTCCCTTGGCCCCCTCACAGCGTGTACAATGGGGGTGTGGCTCTCTTCCTCAGTGCCCGGATGCTTAAATTTCTACAGGAGCATACGGATGGGCAAGCAGTGGGGCTCCGACCCCATGGCAGTGTCTAGGGGTGAATGTTTACAGCTCTTGAAGCCCCAGTGGTCGTGTGTTACAGGGTATTCTCTTAGTTTGCCGTCTATAGGCAGCTTGTGTTAACCAGCTCAATTAAACCCTCTATCTTGTCACAAGGACAGAGAGCTTTCTGTATCCTGGGTTCTTGCTTTGGTGTACTAGAAGGATCATATCACACCTGGGCTTAGAGAATAAGTGCAAGGTTTTATTGAGTGGAGGTAGCTCCAGGGAAGTCAGAAGGGGATGGAGTGGAAAGATATTTCCCTGGAGTCAGGCTGCTCAGCGGCTGGGAATCTCCTCCAACTGCCCAACCAAACTCTGTGTCGTTCTGCTTCTGCTGGTCAGTGGCATGCTGGTCGATGGCCTGTGGGCTGCCAGTGCCTGTCAAGAGGTTCAGCTGCCTGTGTGTTCTTCCACTGATGTGCTCCTCTCAACATCCAGCCACCTGTGTGCCTGCTTGCTAGGGTCTCGGGGTTTTTATGGGCACTGGATGGGGGCATGGCAGGCCAAGTGGTCTTGGGAAATGCAACATTTGGGCAGGAAATGCCTGTCCTCACCTATGTCTGTGGAGGTGGAGCCCTAGCCAAGGACCACCCTCTTCTCTACCCAGTGTTTCCCTTCCTCACTTCCATGTCATTTAAAGGGACCACATTCTTCCCTTCCCAGCACTTCCCTTCCATATTAGCATTACGCATCTAAATTTATGAGTAGCTTCTGATATGTTCATAATTTTTTCTTTCTATATAACTGACCCAAATCTTATTTAAACATCTCTTCTTTTATCACTTTTGATTATTTGTATATGTCTATGTTCTATGCTTTTTCTCATACAATTCTAAACAATCTTATACAAATTTTATCAATATGTATCAATATAATTCTTTTTTCTGTCAGTACTTTTTAATCAAATTATTGTCATGTTGTTTTCTTAAATTTACACATTAAGGGGAAGGATTAACCAAATTACATTTTTGTAGCTCCAGATAGCACTATTCCTTCTAGATACTGCTTAATTTAAACAGCATTGATTTACAAGGATTTGTATTCCTCTTTAATATGTTCTGTACAGTTGCTATGGTTGCCAATTTTTGCTGAAAATTACTTCTATCTATATTGCATCTCTAGGGCTATTTGAATTCCAAATCTCACTATTTAGAATACTCTCTAGTCTTTGTGATTTTACAGTTTGGTCTGTTTTATGAAATAGAGAAAGAAATGTTTCCAATTTGTATAAAATCTTTAAAAATCTTCCAACAGGGAAAAACCATTGAAATAAGAAGTAGCCAGCAATAGTTGTTTAAACATTTCAAGCCCTCCTAATGTGAGCTTTAAAGATGCATGTTTTTTGATCTGTAGGATCCTTTTGAGTAAGTAAATATAGTGTAAATATAGTAAATAAATATAGTGTAGATCTTTATTTTTTATTTTCACATTCTATTATACATAATAAAAATTATATATTGCATTGTCATCTCTAATTCAAAACCTAAAAAACTATTTAATTGACTAACTTATTCAATATTTAATTATATGGAAAAAATTGACCTATTTAGCACATATTTATTAAGCACCTAACGTATGTTAAGGACTAGACTTAAAGTAGTAAGAAGAAATAGCATCTTCTCAGCTATAGAAGTCATACAAAATCTTGAGTTTATTCATCCAATCTTCAAACAAATATTTTGTACAGATAGTAGGAGAGAAAAAAAAAAGCAATTCTTCAATACTGCCCTGTCCTTTATGATTTCCATTTATTATTTTTCATTAATCTACTTTGTTTATCTATATTCCCCTTCATACGATACTTCTTTGGCAAGGTTATGCCTAGTTTTTCTGTGTATCAGAGACCTTCCTCACAGATCTTGTCCCATAGATAGTGCCTGGTTCATTATTGTGCTTCTCAGTGCTCTCTCAATTCTAATCTTGCCAGTTTAAAGAATATGCAGCTAGTGTTTCTTCCTCTAGCCAGAAAGAATAATAACTAAAGATACATTTCTTAACTAATAAAAAAAATCGTATGCATTGCTTGAAGTTTTAAGCTTTAAGGGTCTTGTGAAAAAGAGAAAAGTAATTAAATCCTGTTTTTCCTCCTGTTTTTTTTTCTTTTGAAAAATTAAAATAGTATTTATTTATTTATTTTTACTTTTTTGTGTAATTCATTTTGCATATTGGTACTAAGTATGAAAATTTGAATAACTCTTTATCCTTGGTTTATGCCATATTGTCAGTATGCATCATGTGAAACTCCTCAAATTATTTATTCAGGTATCATCTATTTATTTATTTTTGTTTATTTCCATTCTTTAACTCCATTCCCCTCCTACTTCCACAGAATAATCACTTATAGCACTTACATCAAAGAAATTGTGATCTATAATGAGAAAAATATTTTATAGCTTCACATTTCTTAAGAGTAAAATTAAATTGAGGCAGTGATTCAAGTGGGTTCACAACACACTTATTGTATGCTAAATGATAGTTTTAGAAACTGGGATTCTTAGGCGTTCTTATGGAAGGAAATACTATGCAATGAACACAATGAAAGAATAATAGAGACTTTGGGAAAAAATTAGAAATTTAAACTAAATTATTGAAAGTAGATGCATTTTATTAGAACGTGAGAAACAGCAAGCTAGGCAAGAAACATGTAAAGCAGAAAAATAGATGCATAAGGTATATGGAAATAATGAATTATTGAGCCTGTCCAATTAGGATAAGTTGAAACTGCAACTCATTGTAAAACAGAGTAAATGTGCTGGGTATGCTTTGACTTGACCCTGTAATTCCATCTACTTGGAAGGCTGAGGCAAGAGGATCTCTTGAGACCAGGAGTTTCTGGCTGCCTTAAGCTATGATCACACCACTATATGCCAACCTGGGTGACAGAATGGGAACCCATCTCTAAAAAAAAACCCAAATCATAAACCAAAAACACAGACTAAATAAATATCCAATAACTTCTTCCATTAGAACAAAAATAGAACAAAATATACACACTAACATATTTCTCCAAGTTATTTTAGCCATTGATATTTGATTTGATAATTCAAGGTTACTTAAAAAAATGTTTGTTACTCTTTCTGAGTATAGCCTCACAAAGCCTATTTGAATTTTCAAGAATGTGTCTGCAAAATTCAGTGATTTATCCAGAAGAGATTATTATTTAAATTACACAATTTAGCTTATGGTTATAAAACATGCTGCACACACATATCGATATTTACTTTATGATTCCTTATGTATGTGTCCACCTTTAACAGATATCCATTTTGTATGAAGTGACTCCAGAGAGAAAGAGAGAGAGAAAGAGAGAGAGAGAGAGAGGTGTCCTGCAGTCACAGGCCTCTTCATAGGCGCTGACCAGTGTAGGCTTAGAAAGGAGGTGCTTTTTAATAGGTATGGTCACTCATTTGACTACACATCAGTGATCTACACTTGGAAGAGCAATTTGGACGTTAAAGGGAGGAATTTATTTGGGGAGGATTTTTTGGAGTGTTGCCCTCACTGGACACGATGTAGCATTGGACTCACTTTGTTCAGTGAGTCCGTTGTCTATCCACCATCTCACTCCTTTCTCGTGGAGGATGGATGATGAGTACTGTGCCTGCTTCCTTCCCGCCCGTAGGTGTATTAAGAGAGGCTTAAGCAAGCCCCTTATTGAGGTAAATTTGTAAATCCTGTAGTGGTAGTGGGGGGTGTACTGATTTAGGAACTTATACCTGCTTAGGGAATCTAAAGACAAGAGACTCATCTTCAGATGTCAGAAGAAATTCAGAAGAATGAATGAGAAAGAACAAAAGAGTGAAAGCAAGTGAGGAGAGAGTGAGAGAAAGAGTTCACCCACACATGAGAGAGAGAGAGAAAGAGAGAGAGAGACCTGTAGTCAGGGGTCTCTTCATGGGTAACAATCAGAATAGGCTCACAGGGGGTCCCACATTCAAGAGATACCTGAGCTACTAGGGGCTTAATGCTGTGAGATTAATATGTTGAAACTCTTAATAGTGACATATATGTTTTTAAAGGTAAATCCCTAGGAAAGTGGATTTGGAGCTTCACATGTGGCCCTGCCTTCCAACGCCTGCTTGAGATGGGTTCTTAGCAGCTAGATTCTTATCTTTCGGTGCTTAGGGACCCACTGGCCTCCCACCTTCACCTCTGTCCAGCGTCCACTGTCACTGTCTGTTCAGAGTGAACTCCAGGTTGTATTGACATGGGAAGCCCTGTGGTCTGCCACTGTTATCTGCCTTAATAGGGAACCTGAACACAGTCATGGAAATTTGCAGGGTTTTGTGGACACATAACTGTGGCATCTTGGGATGAGGCATGTTGCACTTATCCCTGCTCTAGGTTATTAGTGCCAAAGTGCATTCAGACATTGGCTTGAAGGGGCAAGTTGCTAACTACACCTGATCCAAGGTTTTATTTTAGCTTGATACAGAGATTGCAACTCCTTGATGGTTTGCTTGTATGCCTTGGGTGGGTGTGGTGGGTCCAGCCCAAGCCAGCACACTATGTATCTGATTAGAAGCTTATAGAGAGGTAACCCAGCAGGCAGTAGGCTTCTCCTTGAGTTGTGTCACAGGCCCCCAGCTACCTTTAAAGATCTACATGCATTCCCTAAGTATGCCCATGTCTGACGGAGCTTGACATTAAACAGCAATTTTTTTAAATGACAGGTAGAGAGACTTTGGAAGAGGAGATTCTTCTCTTTTTATTTGGTACCTTTAACAGAATCTTTCTTTTTTTTAAAGCAAGGGTTTCTATATTTAAATTCTGCATTAGAGTCAACCCTTTCTAGCTTATATTTTCACTGACTATGGAGGAAAAAATGCATACATTTTCTTATTGTTTCTTTTTTCTATTCTTGCTGGTTTGTTTATTTGCTTTGTTAACCAAATACGTGTCACATATCAGAGAATGGGAAGCTATTGACATCTTAAATGATTTCTGTAATGTTGCTTAGAAAGGGAGTACCCGTCAACCCCTTAACAAATACATAAGAAGGTGACTAGAATGCCACATTTTTCAGGCTGAAAGATTTGTAAGTGATCACCAGGAAGATAAGATATTTCACATGTCAAAGGAAGTTTAGTTAAATATCCCCAGTGGGTATCTCTGAAGAACTCACAAATAAGCTCCCTCGAATACACCCACAACCAAAAAAATAAAGGAGCTTGCTTTTATTATCTTCCAAGCCAAGGAAGGGTGTGTTAGCCTAGTGACTGTCAAGACCTAACTACACTGATGCCAGGAAAGGATGACCTTTTTGCATCTTACCTCTTCAGCTTTGCTCTCTTCTTTCAATTCTGGAATCAGCAGAAGCAGCCTAGTGAATGAGGAAGGAGGAACAGGATACTAAATAGGCAGACAGAGAAGAAACTGGTCCAGATCCTTTTCCTTCCAAAAGGCTTGACTAGCACTGTGCTCATGCTGGACAAGGTGCAAAGATTTAACTTGGAATAAAGCTTGGAGCTTAGTTATTGTATTGGACTAGGCCTATTAATTAGATGGCAAATATTCTTCTCACTGAAAATGACCAGAGGATTCTTTAATACTTGAGAAGAACTGAAGTTATTACATTTAGACTAGATTGTATCACAGGGGAAAGTGTCTAAAAACAGGCCCATAGAAAAGATGAAGCTGTACCCTGTGACTCATTTGTTTAACTCACTATTACATACTTCTATGGACTTATCAACTAGCTACTATTTGTCAAAGCAAAACGTTTATTGAAGCAAGTTGTAAATAACTTACATAAGTTTGAGTAAATACTGTATTGGATATTAATATAATTTTTACTCTTTACTTATTTCTGATATTAATAAGATTACAAGTTAATCTTAACAGAAACAGTATTAAATGCTCTGAATGAATAAATGTAATTTTATGACTTACTATAATAAATGCTAAGCCATACATTGCTATTTTTAAAATTCTAAAACATTTGGTAACAACAAATATTCCATTTAGCTCTATAAAATAAACAATTTATTATTTATCGAGAATGAGTTTAAAGGTGTCCAGACTAATATTTCCTCCATGAGAACTAACTCTAAGGAAAGCAAATGGGAAAATAATTTATTTTTCTCTACTCAAGAGCTCTGGTCCCATTTAAAGAATTTCCAAACTGTACCTGGCAGCTAATCCCACTGCTGACATTGACACTTTTCTACGTGTTTCTCAGAGTCTGTAAATACATCTTCTAATGAGATTTTAGGAATAATTATTCTACCTGAATAAATATACCCTAGGGCTACTTAAATATCTAAACACTTTGGGTGAAAACATTTGCAGAAAACCTGTACATTCACAAGCTATGTGCTGACCTGCAATGGATTTGGGTTTTGTTCTACTCTGACATCAACTTTCCAGAAAAGAAAACCAATACCAACGTAATAGAACCTTTCGCTCCCCTATAGGGTATAGATAGGATAAAGCTGAGCTTGCTGTTCCCGAATACAATTTAAAAAATCAAAATCAGAATAATGAAATTTTTTATTTCATTGTACACACACACACACACACACACACA
>CAUYLG010058336.1:0-24239 GCA_963573385.1 Cacajao melanocephalus
GGTTTGGGCTTGGGAGGATGCAAGTGTCCAGGAATTTATCCATTTCTTCCAGGTTTACTGGTTTATGTGCATAGAGTTGTTTGTAGTAATCTCTGATGGCGGTTTGTATTTCTGTGGAATCTGTGGTGATATCCCCTTTATGGTTTTTTATTGCATCTATTTGATTCTTCTCTCTTTTCTTTTTTATTAATCCGGCTAGTGGAAACTGCAGACATCTCACTTGGCCTCCCTTGTACTACATCTGGTTGATTATAGTTTTTACTTGCTTTAAATTTTTAAAAAATATATGTGATACCTTTGTGAAGGAAAAAATAAAAACAAGAAAAAAAGAACTGCTTTATTTCTGAATTTAGAACCAGACACTAATTCCTGTTGCAGACTATCATGACCACAAGGAAATGAGAAATATCTTCCCATGAAATGTTTCTGCTCATGATTTCTTTCAGATGCTTCAAAATATTTAGAAGTTTTAAGACTTTCGTTAGCCAAAGTCTGGCTGAGGTGATGTATTTTTTCTGTTTCTGAGTCTGGGGTGGGAGAGGGGGAATAAGCAGCAGGAATCTATTCCAACTAGGGTTGGCAGATTTGGCAAATGAAATTTGAATTTCAGGTAAAAGTGAGTACGTTTTTAGTGTAAGTATGCCCCCATTCAAATTGGCAATATCTGGAATTTATGGGATATACTCATACTAACAAGCTATTGTTGCTTATCTGAAATTCAAATTTCACCAAACATCCTGTATTTTTTTTTGACAACCTTAGTTACAACCCACAGGGTGAAAGCCTTCATCAGTGGCTTCCAAAAGTGTTTGTGGAGAGAGAGCTCTCTCTTTCATGAGTGCTGGGGTGTTGCGGAGGTTGCGGAGATATATTTTCTTTGGAGACTGATTTCTGATAGGTAAGGCCTGAGCCTGTAGCACTGATAGCTGTTAGATCTCTATGGTGTTCAGCCAACTATCACAGCATCTGGTGACGGGGACTAAAGAGGAGGGAGCTGAAGAAAACCCTTCCCTCCATGTGCTTTTAGAACAGAGATGAGTTGCTTTGAGAGAGAAAATATAGCCTATTAGGACAATCAAAGAGAAAGTGTCAAATAGGATATAGGAATAAATTATCTGGAAAATCAGAATTACGTACGTAACCATTACTTAGAAATGATTTTGGAGACAATCTCTCCTCCTCCTATAATTTTACAAATGAGAAGACACTCAAAAGAGTTTCCCTTTTGGAATGTGATGGAAGGGATGTGTGTCTGTGTGTGTGCATGTGTGTGTGTAAGCCGAGCAGTAGTAGTAGCAGTAGTAGCAGAAGGAGATGGTGAAGGAGAAGGCTGAAGAGAAGGAGGAGGAGGAGGAATAAAAGGCGGAGGAAGAAGAAAACTGAGGCGAAAAGACCTGAAGTACAAATACCTTGCCACTACACCTGTCCTGCTACACAATTGTGGGTTTCTACAGCTGTTTTCCCTATAATTTTTTTAAAATGTACATAAATAATACATATTCCTTAGAGAAATCTAGGATTTCATACAAACGAAAGAAAAATCTCTTCCATGAATCCAACATACAGATATTACTATTGTTAACATTTTAATATACAGAGAAAGCACTTTGGTATGAAGGGCCCAGCATTCATTCTGCCTTCTTCAGGGAGTCATACCCACATTTTGCTCTGGGGATAGCCACACAATCAATGGAATATCATTTCTAGTGGGACTAGCAATCCAGGTGTCACATCCTCTGCTGTGAAAGCAGTAGGCAGGTGACCAAGGTGTGATTTCAGTCTCTAACTGACTGTCAAGGATTGAAAAGGCTGGAGTTTCTTCCTCGTGAAAGGGGAACCTGATGAGATCACTCACTGGCACTTAGCACCCAGACACCTGAAGCAGCTCTGGGTCCTGGGCCTCTTGAGAACTAATTCTTCACCTTTTCCTTCAATTCTAATACCATAAATTGATTACACTGATGGCCCCAACTAGTGGCCTCCATATCCATGCCCTGTGCAAGAGACAGAGGCTCATCAAGAACTGAAGTCTAGTTTCCCACCCTTTAACTCTGGGATGTGTTGGGACTTGCTTTAGCCAGTAGAATGCAGGAACACAGAAGGTGTGTCCACTCAGGGCCTCAACTTCTAGAGGGCTTGTATGCTTCCAGACTCTCTTGGAACCACAAGAACAAGATTGGTGTCAGCTGCTGGAGGACGACAAACCACTTGAAGGAGAGCACAGGGGTCTTGGCCAACTCTTAGAAGCAGAACCACCTCATGCACACACAACTGACCTCAGATACATGAAAGAGACCAGCTTATATCACGAGCTAAATAAATGTTCTAAGCCTCCAAGTTTGAAGTGGTTTGTTATGCAGCAATACTTAGTTCATGCTTCTATGAACTTCCACATCTTTCTGATAATTTCTATTTTTTGGTGAATTTCTGTAGTATCAAAGAACTCTATTAGATACTTTCCAACTAGTCTTTCATTCTTTTAACAGAATATATAATCAGATCACACATCCTCCTTTGTCATCTACTTTATTTCCCTTTGCAACTGATTTTGAGCATCTTTCCCTAACAATCAAGTGTACACAGTAAAGAAGGAAAATCTCCCAAATGCCACTTCTGAGCCTCTGCTCAAACCAAGTTTCATCACCACATCATGGCCACCAGCCAAAATGCCATTTGTAGGTAGGCCTAGCATGATCTGTTCTGTCCAGAAGGAAGTGCCTGTAGCTTGTTTCTCCATGAGATTATTGGACAGCACTGTGACTTTTCACAGCTTGATGATCAAGAGAAGGACACAGTCATGCCTCAGAGGTGCTTGAGAACATTAACCTTCCCAGGCTTGTTTACCTCTTTGGAGAATTAAGGCAATAATTGCATTCAGAATGTTCTATTATTTTCAAACATATAAAACATATGGACAGCGAAGACGGAAAAAAAGATAGACATTCCCCATAATGTTTTATCTTCTGACCCAAAACTGAGTGATTGGAGCTCTCCAGTACTTTTATTCCTGGTCATCCTATTTCCATTATCCTTTTTTTTTTTCCACCAAAAGGCAGCTTTAATTTGAGATATTATTTGTTTGGCAGAGTAGGGCAAGGGGAGGGTGCAATGCCTGCCCCATAACTCTAGTCTTTATGCTAATGGAAATACATTAATATCTTCCAAGGAAAATTAGTGTTTGTAAAATGGATCCCCCTGCAGCTGTGTACACGTTTTTACTGGAATTTTCTGAATGCATTATCTGCTTTGGTCTTTTCCAATAAGGTACACAACTGGAGGTCTATTCTTATCTTGCTTGCTTTTCCTTTGGATTTAATTTTTTGCTGATAAGAGTAATTCCTCTGGCATTTCTCTCATTTAATCCTCATCAAAACTTCATGAGGTAGATATTGTCATTATTCTCCTTGGAATAAACGGAGGCTTCGAGAAGGCAAGTAAATGGTGTGAAGTCTTGTAGCTAATAAATGACAGAGCTGGGATGCCACTCTTGTGTGCCGAACTCCCAAATCAGGATGCTTTACCTTGATGTTTCAATGTCCCAATTCCAGCTGAATTTTAAATGCAATAAAGACTTAAAAATTAAATCACCAAAATATGAGTTACCCTTTTTTTCAAAGTGGGAAACAAAAACTGGTCTTAAGGAGTTTTCTTCCAATCCTAAAAAAGTATGATGTTGAAATCCCTGTCTCTTTTCTCCCTAGGCAGCATCCTGGGACTTTCATCTAAGCCTGAAGAGGGCAGGAGAGCAAGCAATGTCTCCCTGAATGAGACTACGGGGGACTCTGGTAACTGCATCTCATTCAGCAACTTGAGAAACGTTGGCAATATAACTACAAGCAATCACTTAGGTGCTTGACTGTGGGCAGGAGTACAAGACATGTGGTACACACTGGCATTCATTTTTAAAAGACGATTTCACCTTAAGAGGGAAATACTTATGGAAATCAAAAAAGCACCTACAAGAAAAACCAGAAGAATTATGATACAGGTCAGCACTGTCCAACAGAACTTTCTGTCATTATGCAAATGTATTTTATCTGTGCTGTCCATTATGTGACATATCCAATATATTAGCCACCTATGGATGTGGGGCACATGAAATGTACCTAATATGATGGAGGAACTCATTTTTAAATTTTAATTATTTTTATTAGCTTCGTTAACTTTAATGAACTAAAATTTAAATAGCCAAATGTGGCCAGTGGCTACCATATTGGACAGCACAGCTATAGATGGCCATGGAAGTATGGTGAAGTGGTCTGGGAATGCCTCATCAAGAAAGTACATTTTGAGAGGCTTTTGAAGTGGTATAGGGAGGGAAGAAAATGCAATTGGATTGAGAAAGAAGGGAGGGAATGAACAAAACAGGTTTGTTCTAGTAGAAGACCTGGGGTTACAGATTCAAATGGCTACAGAAAGAATCATAAGGTAGGCCAGGCACTGTGGCTCACACCTGTAATCCTAGCACTTTGGGAGGCCAAGGTGGTTGGATTACTTGAGGTCAGGAGTTCAAGACCAGCCTGGCCAACATGGTGAAACCCCATCTCTACCAAAAATACAAATATTAGCCAGCTGTGGTGGTGCCTATAATCCCAGCTACTCAGGGAGGCAGGAGAATCACTTGAACCTAGAAGCCAGGGGTTGCAGTGAGCCAAGATCATGCCTCTGCACTCCAGCCTGGGTAACAAAGGAAATAGGATTGGTGGGGGGTTATGAGGACTATGGAGATTAGAGACCCTACCCCAATCTAAAGTGGCAGTCACTAGTCAGCTCCAGACAGTTATTGCCTCTGCACTCCAGCCTGGGTGACAGACAGAGACTCCATCTCAAAAAAAAAAAAAAAAATCATAAGGTAATGTAAACAAGGGAAATAGGATTGGTAGGGTGGTAGGGGGTTATGGGGACTATGGAAATTAGAGACTCTACCCCAATCTAAAGTGGCAGTCACTAGTCAGCTCCAGACAGTTATTGCCATACAGAAATGTAGGCTCAATGTTGACTATCTTATTTTTTGGAGGAAGTCACCTAATTTTAAGGCTTGGCCATAGTATTGTTCAGTGTGGGCTGAATGTTCTTAGCAGATGCTGTTGGTGCCCCACTCATATTCACTCAGCACTCCCCTCTGCAGGTGAGGCTGCCTACTGCCACTGCCTTCAACTGTGCCCTAAGACACTGTGCACACACTTGACCTGCATGCAACGCATGTGGCAATGCTAAAATGTTAATGCCCTTGGAAGTGGCTCTCACGCAACGAGAGGTAAGTACATAAATACACTAATCTTACCTCTCAGTTAGGATAGCTCTGAGCCATGTTCTGTATTGTCTCCCAGAGTTTCCTTGTGTGACTGAGCTCCAGCTGCCACAGTACAAACTGGTAGATAATGTGCCATTCATTGAAATCCATCCCTTTTCCTTCTCACTTTCCCACTTGCCTGTGTACTGATGTTTCCTGGAATCACCTCCCAATAAACTACTTGGACACCAATCCATGTCTCAGAACCTGATCCTGGGAGGAACCCAGACAAAAACACTGTTGTAGCAAACAAAGTCAAAATCCCAGTGGCAAACACAATAATGTTTCAATCTCACTCACATCACAGTCCAATGAGGGTCATTGTGGAGACTGTTCCATCATCCAGGGAGCCAGGCTCCCTTCATCATGTGGTTCTGCATCTTCTATGATGCCTTCCTTCTTTGCATTCAGTTGCAGATGGGGACAGATAGAGAACGTGGAGGGCTGAGAGGAGGGTATTTGCTGCCAAGGCCTGGAAACAGTGACCAGCACTTCTGTTCATATCCATTGGCAGAATTCGTTATATGGTCCCTCCTACGTGCTAGGGATTTTGGGAAACGTAGTGCAGCTGTGCACCAACTGTAGAAGGAAATAGGTTTGCTGAACACATAGCAGTTTCTGCTGCTGTAACTTATTGATTGATTGATTGATTGAGACAGAGTGTCACTCTGTTGCCTAGGCTGGAGTGCAGTGGCATGATCTCAACTCACTGCAACCTCTGCCTTTAGAGTTCAAGTGATTCTCCTGCCTCAGCCTCCTGAGTGGCTGGGATTATAGGCATGTGCCACCTCACCTGGCTAATTTTTGTTTTTGTTTTTTAGTAGAGATGGGGTTTTCATCATGTTGACCAGGCTGGTCTTGAACTCCTGGCTTCAAGGGATCTGCCCAGCTCAGCCTCCCTAAGTGCCAGGATTACAGGCATGAGCCACCGTGCCCAGCCTGCAACTTATTTAGAATTTGTAAAAATACTGTCCAGGCCAAAGAACCTATGCCTGTGGACCAAAGTGAGCTTCTGGACCAACAGTTTCACCTGTGGCCCAGATATTATTCCCTAGTATTGAAGGGGAAAAAATTTGCTAGCAAGCTACCCAACAAGTTCTTAACTTTAACTTGCGCAGAAATAAGTGTGTCACATTTATCCAACTGCGTGGTAAGATGACTATATGAAAATTGAATCAGTTCTCCACTGACTGCGTTTATAATTTCAGGGAGAAAATGATCATTTCATTTCTCATAGTTCTTCCAGGAGCAGTGGGTCCCTAACAAGATAGCTCTTACTTCTTTCATCTTCTGTGAAGTGATTATCTATCAGTAAATGAAAGGTCACGTCAATGTAGTCCCACTTCCACCTCGTCTTCGACTTCTCCCCCCAGATTCCCTACGCTACAGTCCCACTGCTTGTTTCTCAAACTTGCCGAACTTTCTACATCTTCAGAATTTTGCAAATGCTGTTCCCTGTTCCAGAAATGTGTTCCTGCTCTCCTCTCTTCTCTTTGCCTCATTCTTTACCCAACTTGGTCCCCTATATTTGTCACGTCTTGGCATAAATGTCCTTTCCTTATAGAAGCTTTGACTGACCACCCAAAACAAAGGGTCTTTCCTCCACCCACCATTATTCCTGTTTCTTCTGTCTAACATGATTCAGAATGGTATCTGCACGTTTCACACAGATCTCCAGAGGCTGCTCACTGCAGCACTGGGCACGGAGCACTCAGTACAGTGTTTGGACATTGTCAGAGTTGAATAAATACATGAATACCAAGAAAACTCCACTGCTTTAAAGAAGTTTATGTGGATGCCTTTTATAATGAAAATAACATCTCCCCATCTGTCTTGAAAGTTTAGTTAAACTTGATTGGGATTTAACAAAGAGAAGTATTTACCTATTGAATGCTACCTGAGGCAAAGAAATAAAATAAGAATCTTCTCTTTATCTCAGAAATCCCTGAACTTACTGTCTTCTAAAACTAACCTAGATAAAACTCAGTGTGATCATTTATGTCAACAGGGGTAGAGATGAAAGCTCTTTGAAAAAGTGAAAGTGATATTACAAAGTAAAATGTTAATTCCTAAAAGCATCATTGACCTAAATACAAGTCAGGGGGGAAACAAGCTCAGGGGAAAAACAAGCTCAGGGGGAAAAAAATAGGAATCAACCTTGATATTTCCCCGCCCCTTCCAATCTCTCTGCCATCATTCCGAGCTGTACTTCCAAACACAGCTCAGCTTCACGTCTTGCCTCTTCCACTTTTGCCCAAGATTGTGTCAGTCCAAGCTGCTGAATGGGTAATGAAGCTGTCTGCCTAAGAAGCACAGTTACTTGTTTAGTTAGAAATGTAATTTTTTGTTTTGGGGTTTTATTTGGGAGGGATTTGTTGCCAAGTGGTAGAATTTGAAAGTGTTTTCCCTATAGGAGGCAGATTCAGAAGTCTGGCCTAAGACTCTTTTGGAAGCTGAAACTAATTAAAATATTTATTTTCGTCCCTGTAGCTAAGACACGGCAGGGGAGAGAGTCCAGCATTTGTTTTATGAAGGTATAACTATATCCACTAACCTCTTGTGTGCCACATTCAGCGTCTGCCCCAAGGCCGCCACACCTGCTCAAACACCTGCCCAGTATGTGAGTATTTGGTCGAACAGTGTTTAATGGCTTACCTAACCCAGGGTCACCCACCTTTACCTAAGGACAAAAGAGCCTTGTTCCACATATTTATTACCTATAGACTCACCTCTGAGGAAGTACTTTCCTAGTTTCAGCTTCAGCGAGGTCTGAAAAGCTATGCAGAAGAGAAATAGAAAAAGAGAAGGAGAAAGAAAGAAGCTAAAAAATAATTGTGTGTCATTTAAAAAAAAAAAATCACAGGCTGGGCACGGTGGCTCACACCTGTAATCCCAGCACTTTGGGAGGCTGAGGCGGGTGGATCAAAAGGTCAAGAGATCAAGACCATCCTGGCCAACATGGTGAAACCCTGTCTCTACTAAAAATACAAAAATTGGCTGGGTGTGGTGGTGTGTGCCTGTAGCCCGAGCTACTCAGGAGGCTGAGGCAGGAGAGTCACTAGAACTTGGGAGGCGGAGGTTGCAGTGATCCGAGATTGTGCCACTGCACTCCGGCCTGGCGACAGAGCAAGGCTCTGTTTAAAAAAAAAAAAATCACAGAGGCTGAGAAAGATATAAGAATATGTTAAGTGTCCTCCATACTTCCAGAGTGCCTGCAGAATCCTCAAAGAAGTGTAAAGCCATAAAACAAGACAGAGTCGGTTTAAGCATTCACTGTTTTTGAATGGTGAAACTAATAATAATGCCCCTTCTGAATACTCAGTATGTCCAAGGACGGGCTAGATGCTTTACTTACATTATCACATTACTTCTCCCTACTCTCTGCCATAGGAAAGAGTATGAATATTTATGAATATGTTATTCTATTTATTTAATATTTATGAGTGCTTTGCAAATGAGGAAACTAGGGCTCCAAGAAGTTCAATGACTTGGGAAGTAGTAACATGTGGGCTAAGAGCTGACTTGGAGGTCACATCATCTGGCCTCGGGTCCCAGCTCTGCTACTGACCAGCAGTGTCAAATTCAGGAATATAGACAAATTCCTTAATCTCACTAAGCTTCTGTTTTGTCACAAAAGGGCAGTGGTAATAGGTAATGACCCATCTTACTTGTGAAGACGTAATGAGTTAACACACACAGAATACCTGGCACATCACCTAAGGCATCACCTAGCACACAAGACAGGCTGCACCAAGGTTTGCCATCATCCTCCTCAGAGACACACACAGCTAGGGGGTTGAGAGCAAGGCTGCCAACTCTGGTTGTTTTATTCTGCTCATAAAGCTTCTGTATGTTCCATTTGTAACAATTAAATTCAGAGAAAAATAACTGAAAACAGAAAAGGTTGGTCAAGGGAGAACACCAGAACCAGAAGGAGGCGAAGATCAGTTCCTTCTGTATCTGGAACTTGCCTTCTATGGGTCCTTTGTCTCTTCCACCAGGCCCTGGAGAAAAATCTGTTTGGTGAGCTAAGAAGTATCTGTTTTTTTAATCAAGAGAAGTCTCTATAAGGCTTCCAGAATTCTCATCCGTGATGGTGAAACAAATTACAATGTGCATATTCTATTGTTACAGGCCAATTCCCCATCTTCCTTCCCCCAAGACTGCCTTTTCCCACACCTTATTCCTTATTCTCCCCCCTCTCCACTTCTTGACATTGGCCTGGTTCTTCAAGGACCACCTGAAATCCCACCACCTCCCCAGGGTTCTGGTCTCCCCTTTCCCTGGAGGCTGAAACATGTATTTTTAGATTAAATATTTAATTGATTTTCCTGTTTCATATGGACTAATATCCCCCAAATAGATTATGTACTTCCTTTGTGTACTCCACAGGGATTGATACTAAATGTCAAACCTAGAAGGTTCTAAATAGATATGTACTTTGTATAAATTATTGTTGAGAACTGGACTGATTGTAGCATTTGTGAAATACCTACCTGGTAATGAGGATGCAACTGAAAACTTGGCACAACATTTTAAGGCTTGGTCCCCACTCTCAAGGTGCTTTCTTCCATAGAGAATAAAGCCCACAGCCTTTTATGACTGGGAGGCACTGAGGCAGAAAGGTTAGCATTATGGGTTGTAGAGTTACTTAATTTCCCTTGTTTTTTTCTTAACAGTAAAATGGATATAGCAGTGGTACCTATTTCATGGGGTCTTTGTCAGGTTTAAATGAGAAAATGCAAGTAAATCCCAGTGCAGAGCCTAGGATATCCTAAGAGTTTAAATATAGCTACAGGTAGGTTCAGAAATTAGAAAAGCAATTGTTCAAATGTCAGGGGGAACAACAAACATCTTATAATTAAAAGGCTCAACTGGGTATATTTCCAGAGACAGCTGAGCTGCTGTCAAGTTATTTTAAAGGTATTTTATGCTAAGTATACAATACAGCTAGATACTTCTGCTCATGCTAATTTCTATGAAGTGGGGCAGGGGAGAGGAAGTAAGAGTTGGAGCAATGAAAAGTAGTGTGCTTCTGGCCCTGGGAAGTCCCAGGTGGGAGGTGACTCTGGAAATCAAGTCCATCATTGCCCTCTTCTACCTGAATCAAAGGGATGACTAAATCAGAGACAAACTGGTAGAGTTCCAAGTCATGAACCTGGAAGAGTTTCGTTGCTTTATATTCCATTATGAGGAGAGTGTAGGGTTGAGTATACTGACCTGCAGTGAAAGTGTGTTTTATTTTTTCCAACAAAGGCCCCGTTTCAACACAGGCAACATTTTCTTTTTTTTCTGAGACTGCTTTAAGGAAAGCAGAAGTGAAAACAAGCAGGCAGATTGGACATTACTGAGCTGAAATCATCTGGCCTCAGAGACATCTTGTGAGATAGCAGACAGGCTCTATGAGCCCTTGTGCCCAACTTTGGCACAAGGGATTGGGGAGTTCCACTCTTTGAAAAATGACTTTGACCCACACTTATGTGCTCTATTAAAGGAACTCCAGGAATCCTTTGAATAGGATTCTAGCAGTTTCTAGCAGTTGCTGGTCCTGTTGGAAGTATCCATAACACTAAAATGTAGCTCCCCCAGCCACTGCATTCAGGGTAAGGGTACCACACATAGCAACTAGGGGCATCTTGTTCAAAGCCTCCTGTTCCAAATTTAACTTGTGTTTTTGGTGAACTTGGTTGTGGGTGGAGTTAACACCTGCCAAGAAGGTCCCAGGTTGATCCTATTAATAGGCACCCTATTAATAGGGACTTAAAAGGAAGTTACAGTGCTCAGTCACACTTGGTTGAACTATCACTTTGAATGTGATCATCCTCCTCGCCTGAATGAACATAAAAGAGAACCACCTGCAGTTAGGTGCAACAGAAGCACGTGCTGAAATACGTACAGGAAGCTCTGCAGGCCCAATGATGACAAGCTGAACCTCTATCAATCAGAAAGATGATAAGGTACACATTCTAATAATAGTAACTAAACAGTGAACATCTCCTGTCTCCTTACTCTGTGCCAGGTAGTATACTCAGGACCGTAGCTGTGTTATGTCAGAGTCCTTGCATCACTCTGTGAGGTAGGTACTAAGGTCTTCCTTTTATAGTTGAGGTACCTGAGGCACTGAGAGATCAGGTGCCTGCCTAGGTCACACAACCAGAAAGTGCAGAGGCAGAACGTGAACGCAGATTGGCCGGATTTCAACATCTCCACTTATTCTACCAAGCTGCCACTGTTAGTCTCTAATGTAAGCTTCATTGAACCAATTCACAAACCACCTGCTGGGTGTGGGACAATGTATAAAGTCCCCAGGGGGCACAGAAAAGAAGTTTAAACTTGACTGTGCTTGCAATATAGTTCCAAAAAAACTAATGAACTATTTGTGTGTTTAGCAATTGGATTAGAATAAGGGCCATCTCCCAAAGAAAATAGTAATCCTTCCCAGGGTGGAGACCACATCTGTTTTCCTATCCAGAGAGCTTTGCTCAAAGGCCTATACCTTCCAGGCTCTGGACAAACATCTCTTGATACTGAAGGGAGGGACATGGTGTCATAGAACAAATCAGGTCTTACAGCTGAAGGTCCTGAGTACTGGTCCCAGCACTACCCTAAACTTGTCCAGTGACTTTGGCAAGTTAACTTTCCTCTCTGGGGCTCAATTTCCAAATCTACAGAAAAGAAATAAAATTTAATGTATGTTCTATCCTACTTCACAAAGTTCAGTGGGGATGAAATGCAGTGATTAAACAAACATGCTATGGCCGGGTGCAGTGGCTCATGCCTGTAATCTCGGCACTTTGGGAGGCCAAGGTGGGTAAATCACTTGAGATCAGGAGTTTGAGACCAGCCTGGTCAACGTGGTGAAACCCCGTTTCCAGTAAAAATACAAAAAATTAGTCGGGTGTGGTGGTGCGTGCCTGTAATCCCAGCTACTCAGGAGGCTGAGGCAGAAGAATCGCTTGAACCTGGGAGGCAGAGGTTGCAGTGAGCCGAGATCATGCCACTGCACTGCAGCCTGGGTGGACAGAGGGAGACTCCATATCAAAACGAAACAAAACAAAAAAAAACCCCAAACATTCTATGCAACACTATAAGGAGTTTCTTTAGTGAGCTTTATTCCTTGGGAGTGCTGCAGAAAATCATGGGACTGGATATCCCTGAGGGCTGAGTGCTTGGCATGACTTCATGAATGAAGGGGACAACGGAAGCTATAGTAGAGTCTTGTGGATTCTAGAACTGGTTAAACTGGCCAATTCTTAACATACGTTTGAAAGCTTGGAGTGGGAGGTGAAGGATGCGATACAAAGTTGTCTCCAGCTTTGGATTCCAGGATCTCCTTGTCTAGTGAAAGGAGCCTTGATGCTTTTCCTTCCTGTAAGCTTTGCCATCTTCCTTCTCTGCTTGGCAATTCATGCCTAACAAGTGACACTTCCTAAGAGCAAGATACCATAGCTGTCAAAACAGGGTCTGGATTGGAATTCCTATTTTTGAGACAAATTTTTTGGTTTACATGTAACCACCCAGTGGGTTCATCTTGCCTGCTGCCTAGACAAAGCCTAATTATCAAGACAGGGGAATTGCAATTGCGAAAGAGTAATTCACGCGGAGCCGGCTGTGCGGGAAATGGGAGATTTATTATTACTCAAATCAGTCTCCCTGAGCATTTGGGGATCAGAGTTTTTAAGGACAATTTGGTGGATGGGGGGAAGCCAGTGAGCCAAGAGTGCTGATTGGTCAGAGATGAAATCACAGAGAGTCAAAGCTGCTTTCTTGTGCTGAGTCAGTTCCTGGGTGGGGGCCACAAGATCAGATGAGCCAGTTTATCGATCTGGGTGGTGCCAGCTGATCCATTAAGTGCAGGGTCTGCAAAATATCTCAAGCACTCATCTTAGGAGCAGTTTAGGGAGCATCAGGATCTTGTAGCTTCCAGCTGCATGACTCCTAAATCATAATTTTTAATCTTGTGGCAATCTAGTCCCCAGGCAAGAAGGCAGTGTGTTTTGGGAAAGGGCTGTTACCATCTTTGTTTTAAATTATAAACTATAAACTCAGTTTCTTCCAGTTAGTTTGGCCTATACCCAGGAATGAACAAGGACAGCTTGGAGGTTACAGGCAAGATGGAGTTGGTTAGGTCAGATCCCTTTCACTGTCTCAGTTACGATTTTGCAATGGCGGTTTCAATCATTCTAAATCTGTTTCCTCAGCAGAAAATAAGGATATGATAATAGTACCAACCTTATAGGATTATTGTAAATTTTTTATATAAGGTAATTCCTATAAGGAGCTTAGCCTAATTGCTAGAAAATAAATGTAGGCCAGTTGTTAATATGCATATAAAGTTATAGTTACTGTCTAGTTCTGTTTTTCTTCTACCACCCCTATCTTCAAATATACTTGTTGTCAGTTAAAGTTCTATACCTTAGAAAGAGATTTTAAGGCCTTGGGAAAGGTTAGTGAAATCAATAAACTGAGAGTTGCTAAAAAGTTAGTTACAAGGCAAGAAGCCAGAAACATCACCCTCCCTGGATTCACTGTTCCCTAATCATCTAAACTGAGAAATATAAATAGGGCAAAGGTAATCTACTTCATAAGATTATGAGTAAATGACATGCAAAGATTTTTTTTTTTTTTTATTCTACAGCCCCTCTCAGAGCATTGAGAAAGCAAACTTTTCGTGAGGCAGTCACTATTATTTGCTCTTTATTGTCTTAAATTTCCAGGCTGTGGGACCCCAAAGTCAACCCCCAAGCAGCCCTGGAAGAAAAGTAGACTTTGGGTCATTACAGTCATTTAACTTTCTTGATTCAACCTTCAAAGGCCACAAATTGTTTCCAACAAAGAAGCTGAAGTGAAAGAAGAAACTTCAACAAAAATGTCTGTGTTATCTCTTTACTTTCAGGGTTTATAGGTTTGGGGGAAAGTTTTTTCTTTTCGGTGGAACAGAAGAAGGGAAGAAGAGAGGCTACAAAGCATTTCTTAGCTTTCCGGAAGCAGTAATGGAAAATCCCGACCCTAGAGTCTTGCTTTCTTTCTAGAAATAGAATGCTCCTTAAGTTCCCAGGAGGGCCCTCGGCAGACAGATGTCAATCATTCAATTCCCTGTTTTGCTGGGTGGAGTCACGGGAGCTTAAGGAAGGGGAAGTAAACTCAAGGGCACATCCTGGTAACCTCTAGACACGGGTCAAATTTCACTGAGGTCAATTAAAAATGACCAAAGACCCGCCCCTTTGAAACCCGTGTGGGTAGCCATTTTTTCTCAAGGAAACTGCACAGATCTGAGGTAAAGCAGTTCCGGATGTCTCTTGATTGTATATGGCATTTCCTTGAAATAAGCAACTCTCTGAAAAAGATCATAATACAGAACAAAATGAAGTATTCTGTGGTGAAGTTGAAGTACACATTCAACAAAGAGACTTACCCTCAGGCTGCACAGTGAAAGGTTGGAAATCCCAGAGCAGCAACTTGGAAATCCCACCTGCTACACACTTGCCTGAGTACTTTAAGGTCCTATAGACAATCGTCTTTCTTTAAGATTAACCTTAAATAAACTTGTTCCCTTTTGAGGTGGTATTTCTTGTTTGATTTCTCGTGTTTTTCTCCCCTATTTTATAATGAGTTTCATTCACTCTGTGATGCTTTCAGAAAAGATAACCTTTCACTAAGGGATGTTGCTGAGATAACCTTTAAGCCACAAACACAGGTTTTAATCTTACCTCAGGGAAGGTCTCCCTCCCTTGCAGACTGGTTTAGATCTGAGTGGATTTGCCTATCAGCATCTTTTCTGATGAGGCATGTAGCCCAGCATGGCAGCAAAGAATCCTGCAGCAGGCAGATAAAGCTTTCTAAAACTGTTTTAATTTTACTTTAAATTGACAGATAATAATTATATTTATTTATGGGGTACAATGTGATATTTCAATATATGCATATATTGTGGAATGATCAAACCAGGCTAACTAACATATCCATTACCTTACCTACTCATTGTTTTGCAATGAGAACATTTAAAATCTAATCTTTTAGCAATTTTGAAGTATACAATCCATTATTGTTCTAGTCAGTACACTGTGCAATAGATCAGCAGAACTTATGCCTCAGATAAAGCTTTGAATCCTGTGAATCCTGTTACCACAGACTAGTGAGTGACCTCAGACCAGTTACTTAACCCCTCTAAACCTCAATTTCCTCATCTCTACTGTTTAGACTGTAATAGCATCTACCTCACAGGGATGTTAGAAGGATTGCATGCTCTCATGAAGGCTTAGTAAATCCTAACTCCTGCTACATTATTTTATTGAGGTCTCATTGAATTAGATACCTGAGACAGAGAAAATGAAATGGAAGTGCTTAACATTTGTGACAACCTTAATGTGTTCTGCACATTTCCTAAAAATTATAACACTTGTATGACTTCATTTTCCCCAAAATAATATATTAGTACTTTGGAAAGCATAAGACGAAAAATTGTTATCCTGAACTGCAATATCCTACTTTTTGGCTTCAAATCCTTATGTAACCTTCACTTCTCACTATACCTTCTCTTAGACCTCATTAGGGTCACCCCATGGCCTGTGCTTTGGTTCCCATATTCTCCCACCTTTCCAGAAACTTTCCATGTATCAGTTATCCCTTCTCACCTCTCACCTAAGCCCTTCTCATAAGTAATTAAGCCCTAGATCACTCTAGGCCTTTCCATATTACAAAATAAAGTGGAAAAGGCCAAATTTTCCCCCTGCCACTACTCTATTTCTCTCTTTTCCTTCAGAGCCAGTCTTTTAACAAATTATGTACTCACTGCTGCCATTTTTTTCAAGTGTGCCTCACTCTTTAGCACATTACAATCTGGTTTCTAGTCCAAGTATTCCACCAAGTCACCTTCACAAAGATCCCTAATGGTCTCCATGTTGTTAAATTCAAAAAACTTTTTCAGTCTTCATCTCATTGACCCCCTTACTGACACTGGGCACAGTCCCTCTTGCTTGGACTTCATTGGCTCTGATACTACATCTTGGTTTTCCTTCCGAGTTTCTGACTGCTCCTGTTTTGTCACCATTTCTGCCTCTTTCTCCACTGCCTTCCATTAAACGTAGAAGTTCCCCAAGTCTCAGTCCTAGGCCCTTTTCTTACTTTTTACATCCACTCTCTCCTGACAATCATTATCAATCATGATTTCAGTTATGTGATACCAACTTACATCTCCAGCCCTGACCACACCTCTGTGCCACAGCCAGATGACCAGTTATTTATTTACCCCATCTCCATTTGGAAAGCATTCCTCTTCAATTTTCCCAAGACCAAGTTGATGATGTTCCTCAGCAAACCTGCTCCTCTTCCTTTGCTCTCTGTCTCAGTGAATGATACCATTATCCATCTAGCATGTATCATCCTTGATGCCCTCTTCTCCCTCACTTGCCGTACTTAATTCATCACTAGGGCCTATTTCTTTCATTTCCTAAATGTCTCTCAAAACAATCTTGATTCCAATATTTCCATAGTCATCACCATAGCATAGTCACCATAGCATCAATCTATGCTGCCATCATCTCTCTTTATTTGCCCAGGTTTTCTCTCCATTCACTCTGCTTTCCCAGCCCCAATTCCTTTCTCTACATTGCAGCCAGTCCCATCATGTCCTTCCTTAAAACTTGCCAACAAGTTCCTTTGGATCACAGGAAAATGATCAAAATCCTTAACACCGTGTTGCAAAGAGCCTTTCCACAATATCCGTTTTCTCCTTCTATCCCACAGAAGTCTTTTGTTATTGGGATAGCAATATATCTCAGGCACAAATTAAAAAAAAAAAAGATATTTCCTAACCTCCTTTACAGAGAGGAATAACCTGTGTGATATAAGCACAAGTTGTTAAATGGAGTACCCAGGAAAGTCCTTTTACTCCTTGCACTTTGGGTTCTTCATGTTTGGAAAATGGATGTGATGACTGGCACTCCAGACTCCATCTTGAGACCTTGAAGGTGGAGGCCAGAACCAGAAATGGTAAGGCAGAAAGATAAAAGAAGCGTGGGTCCTGATAACTTGGGAGAATCATGCTACAAGACTTGACTTTCTACTTCTGGGCGTCTTCTATGTAAGGGAACAAAATCTTTACATATTTAAATTCACTAGTTGGATTTCTGGCACCAGGAGCTGAAGTCAGTTTCTAATTGATACACACAAGATTTGCAAGGCCCAACATCGCCTTGTCTCTGCTCTACCTCCTGAGCTGCTTCTTGCCCCATTCTCACCTGTAGGCTCTTCAACACAACCACATTGGCCTGATTTTAATTCAAATGCACCTTGCTGCAGTGCTTTTTATTTTATTATTTTATTAATTAATTTAATTTTTTTTTTTTTTTTTTTGGAGATGGGGGTTTCTCCATGTTGGTCAGGCTGGTCTTGAACTCCTGACCTCAGGTGATCCACTCACCTTGGCCTCCCAAAGTACTGGCATTACAGGCATGAGCCACTAAGCCCTGGCAATTAATTTATTTTTGAGATGGAATCTCGCTCCGTGGCCCAGGTGGGGGTGCAGTGGCATGATATCAGCTCACAGCAACCTCCGCCTCCTGGATTCAAGCCATTCTCCTGCCTCAGCCTCCTGAGTAGCTGGGACTACAGGCGCCCACCACCATACCTGACTAATTTTTGTATTTTTAGTCAAGACAGGGTTTCACCATGTTGACCAGGCTGGTCTCAAGCTCCTGGCCTCAAGTGATCCACCTGCCTCGCCATCCCACAGTGTTCGGATAATAGGCTTGAGCCACTGCACCTGGCCCCATGCTGCATTTCTGCACAGGGCCTTTATACACTTTCCTCGGTCTATAAATTTTCTTCTCCAACTCCTCATCCTCCAGCCTGACCTAACCTACTTCTATTCATTTTTCAGATTTCAGTTAGAGCAGAACTTTCTTAGGGAAGTCCTCCTGAGTCTCCCTCTTTTCCTCTTCACTCCCCTCTTTCCAACAATCTAGAATAGGTTCCTTTGTTCTGTGCTGTTATGGAACTATATACTTTTGCTTCAGAATACTTTTCTTAGGTTTAGTAATTAGATATTCATTGATGTCATTATTTGATAAATATCTGCCTCCTTTATGAGATTTAAACTTTATGAAAGTAAGGGCCATGTCTGGTTTTGTTCAACATTTTATTCCCAGCACTTCACACAATCCTTGGTATATATTCTGTGCCTACTAAATAATAGTCAAATGGGCTGGACTCAGTGGCTCACACCTGAAATCTCAGCACTTTGGGAGGCCGATGTGGGCAGAACACGTGAGGTCAGGAGTTCAAAACCAGCCTGGCCAACATGGGGAAACCCTGGTCTCTACTAAAAAATACAAAAATTAGCTGGGCGTAGTGATGCACGCTTGTAGTCCCAGCTACTTGGGAAGCTGAGGCAGGAGAATCGCTTGAACCCGGGAGGCGGATTTAAGTACATTTTTCATTGTTTTCAAGGACTAATTTTCAAAGCAATATGATGACGTAGATAGAAACCTTTTCAGAAATGTTGGAGAAAGTGATTACTAATGTTAGTCAATAGTTGTCATTTCTTCACCTAAAAATAGATGCAAATTTGACCTTTGGTCATGCAGCAAATATATTTCAGAAACTGAAGAAAAAAAAGAAAGATGGAGGGAGAGAAGTAGGAGAGAAACTTGTGGTAGGGCTATGGGAGGGGCTTGGGGAGTGATGAAAAAAGAAGTATGGGGGTTGATGCAATGAGTGAAAGATAGTGAAAGTGATAGTGAAGCATGGGGGTTGAAAGTGAGTGAAGGATAAAGGAGGAATTCTGAGAGGTATGCAGTAAGCCAAGATTGTGCTATTGCACTCTAACCTGAGTGACAGGGCAAGACTCTGTCTCTCAAAAAAAAAAAAAAAGAAGAAGAAAAAGAACAGGAAAACTTCATGCAGCTCTTACTATAAACATGTAGGTATACTTTTCAGATACGTGCATGTGAATGTGTTGAGGGGAAATCATCAGGCATGTGTTTCTAGATCTTACACCAAAGAGGATGCTGGCCCCACCACCCCATTTCTTCTCCTTTTCCCATCTAAGGAAGGTTCCAGCTTGCCGGATGGTCTATCATGTTGGACTTCCGTGCTGCAAAATTGGTAAGAAAGATGGAGGGAGGAGAACTGAAGCTACCATGATAATCCCTCTTGTCTCTGGCAGTTGCCATTAGGGAGTGAGAAGCATATTCCCATTGTAGCAGGATTCTTATCTACAAAATGGGAGCTACACTATTTGAATTTCATGTAAGGCCCTCAGTACACTATCTGTGTTGATCCTGTTATGCCACACCTTTCTCTTTACCTCACTGTCTTCGTTTGTGAAATATGATTAAGAAAGTGACATGCCTCACAGGACTGTTGTGAGGAATGACTCATGGCTATGAAGGAGTTTGTATAACGCAGCCTTCTGTTTAGGGTTTCAGTACATTTTTTATTGTTTTCAAGGACTAATTTTCAAAGCAATGTGATGACGTAGATAGAAACCTTTTCAGAAATGTTGGAGAAAGTGATTACTAATGTTAGTCAATAGTTGTTATTTCTTCACCTAAAAATAGATGCAAATTTGACCTTTGGTCATGCAGCAAATATAATATTTCAGAAACTGAAGAGAAAAAGAAAAATGGAGGGAGACAAGGAGAGAAACTTGTGTTAGGGCTGTGAGAGGGGCTTGGGGAGTGATGAAAAAAGAAGTATGGGGGTTGATGCAATGTATGTTGAAAGTGAGTGAAAGCTAAAGGAGGAATTCTGAGAGGTATGCATTCTTATGTGTTCTTAAAAGACAAGTAAATATCTTCAGTTCTTTTTCAATGATTGTTTTTTTGGATGCCAAATTGGGTTTCTTTGACTGACAGACTGCTTTGAAACTGGACCATATAGATGGACAACTTTTAAACATTACAGGGACGTATTTAAAACACTATAACTTTATCCAAATTTTTTTAATTGTATGTGCTTATTTGCGACATAATATGATGCTGACAACAAAATTTGTAAAACTTCGTTCTGTGATATTTCTTACATTACTCATGGCTCAGAACACCTAGAAATTATAATTTCCTTTATACAAGGCTATAGACGGTTCATATGTCTAATTCCCTCAGAGAATAATCTTAACAAAGTTGTGAGGTTGGAGAGAGATTAATGGATTTGAAAACAGAAAAATAACTTAAAGAGATGGAAACACTCAAGTTCATAGACAGGTTTACTTCTGGAAACAAACACCTTATTACAAAAACTCTGTGCACATCTCCGCATCTTCACAGAAAAAAGTGTACATATAATATCCTTAACAATTCAAGTTTATAAATTTTTCAGTTACCATAAGTTTCCTACTAATTCATTCATTTTTAAACAGTAGACTGCAGGCAATTGTGGGTACACAAATATTAAGCAAACATCATGGGGGATATTTTTTGTAACTAAGAAAATCGATATTCATTAGCTAAAAGTTTTCCAAAAATTGGGGATAAGCTGTCACTATTTTATATTAGTGATAGAACATTGTGGTTCTGATCATTGAAACTGGCCTTCTGTGACAACAAAATCTGAGAAGCACTGCACTAGAAACAAAAGTTTACAAAGAGATCAGTTTGGAAGCTGTGTCTGCTGAAGTAGGATATCGATGTGCCATTAGTCATGTAAGCGTTTTGAGAGGGACCTTCTGATTGTGGAATGTAATTAACCAACATTTTCACTCTCAAGAATGCTTTTAATTATTTTCCCTGCAGGAATCATCATGCCTTTCAGTGCTGTCAACTGTCAATCAGAATGTCTGAGCCACTTGCTAAACCAATATTTTTCTCATCAAAAGCTTAATGTTTTGACTAGCCCATATAGACTACAATGGATTTAGATTAAGTTTTTGGAAAAGATGAAAATAGATTTTCATCTATTTTGGAAAAGATTGAAAATGGATTTCTGCATTTGTCAGTATGCCAAATTACACAGCCTAAAAACCTTTTTGGTATAGAGCACACAGAAATTTCAGATAAACTACAGAACCATCCTTTTAGATGGATAGTGCTTCCAAAGAAGAAGCAAATAAAAATAAGCGAGGAAACGTTCAATGGTCAAAAATGAAGAGGGAATTGACAACTAGAGTGATAAGCAAATCAGTTGACTTTATTGAAACTTGGTGGGGGAGGGTCTCAGTCATTTCGGGTCTTGTGTTTCAATGACTTTAAACCCTTGAAAAATGAAGAGCTGAAAATGAAATCACTGCACACAACCAAGACCCCCTGAAAGGTGTAAATTTTCCCATCAGCACAAGGCAACAATCTGGAAACTTCTTGGTTTCGATCTAGGTATTGGTGTGGGGGAAATTTCTCCTCTAAGAATTTGTGACCACAGGAATGTCCTCACATAGGTTTGGGTTTCAAATTTACACAGTTCATGTGACTTAGGAAGCCCCAGGCTGAGAAATAAAAATCAAAGTGGTTCTGGTGGGTCATGCCCCATACTGACAGGTAGGTCTCTGGAGGGACACAGCAGGATGAGACCACCGGAGTTTCCAATGATCAAACTATCTGTTAGAGACCATAAATAAATTTTCAGCACTCCAGCCTGGGTGACAGAGCAAGATTCTGTCTTTAAATAAATTAATTAATTAAATTTTAAAAAATAAAGTGAACTATGGTAGGAACGGCATTTATTGGCTGCAGCAGGAAGTGCAAGAGGGGATGCAGCATCTGCAGACTAGATTGCTGCCCTCCAAAAAAAAGGATATACCTACAGTAAATAGTAATACCTTAATATTGTTAAATATCCTGTCTGTATTTACATCTGATTGTATTACATATTTTTAACACTTTGAAATAGGAACCAAATACAATCTATTCATTGCAATTTGTTTGTAGGTCTTCTAAATTTCTTTCAATCTATACATTCCTTAAGCAGGACTTAAGTAATTCCTTAAGTAAGACTTAAAGGAAAGAATTTAAAATATGTGAAAAGAACAACTATAAAAAGTGAACAGGCAGAACTGAAAATTAATTAAAAGGACTTCTAAAAAGTTAAGTGTAACCCATAAAATAAAAAATCTGGGAAAACAGTTAAGTACAAGTAAAATGCAGTTGAAAAAAAACATGAACCAACTGGAATACAGATCATAGGAATGACTTAGAATGTAGCACTGAGAAATAAAGAGATTAAAAATATTAAAATGAGGATAATAAACAGTGTATATGGAATGAGAAGGTCTAACATACATTTAATAGGACTTTTAGAAGGACAGAATAGAGACTAGGAAGACACAATATTCAAAGCAGGACACTTAGACACATCATAATATAAGTGTAGAAAACCAAAGGTAAAGGTAAAGAAATCAGAGAAACTCTGTCACTGAAAATACCAAGAAATAATGACTAAATTTTATCTCAATAAGTGCCACTTTTTTAAATGCAAAATATCAGTTTGCACTGAAATAAGATATATATGGCTAATTCCAGATCTGTTCAGAAAATATCTAAAATGAATCTGGGATATTCTGTTGTATGAGCAGCAAGGAACTATGAAAGACTATGAAGGTCATATCAAAGTGATGTGGAAGCCAGCTTGAATAAACTCCCATTGGCCAAAGATGGAACAATTTGAACATAAATAAGACTAATAAGTGGGTTAAAATAGATCAAATGTGTAAAACCCATGACTTCATACCGATATTGCAAAGAGCCTCTGTGATCACCTTGGAGGATGCCAGGGTATGATGATAGACATATAGAGCAACTATATTGTTTTGAAATCTGAGATAAAAAATAAAAATAATACATAATTTTTCCTAACATTTCTGTATGAACTGCAACTTAGAGTAACAAAAAAATCTGCAAAATAACTTATATGAGTGTCTAGCTAATAACTGAAGAAGGAATGACAGAATATCATCATTTTAAATGCCTTTAGGAAATAAAGGACCTAAACAATGGTCATCCATAGTTGCTAACATGACAAAAAGAGAGATAATCAGAAATTATATATTTCCTTATGTCAACACAGCAGCAGCAGCTGTGAAGGAGTCTTGCAAAACACAAAACAAAATGAAATATAAACTGAAGGCTCTAGATTAACTATCAGCTTACAGGAAATAAAAAGGTAAGGGAAAAGAATTAATGCCACAGGGATACAGCCAGCAAAATCCAGATTGTGAGGAATTTTAAAGAACAAATCAGATTCTCCAACAAACAATTTTAAGAAAAAACGTGGAAGAGGAATTTATAGATTGAAAGAAATTTAGAAAACCTACAAACTAATTGCGATGAATAGATTGTATTTGGTTCCTAATTCAAAGTGTTAAAGACATATAATACAATCAGATGTAAACACAGACAGGATATTTAACAATATTAAGGTATTACTATTAACTGTAGGTATGTCCTTTTTCTGAAGGGCAGCAATCTAGTCTGCAGAAGCTATATCTTCTCTTGAACTTTCTGCTGCAGCCAATAAATGCCATTCCTACCATAGTTTATTTTCTTTTTTTAAAATTTTATTTTATTTATTTAGTTAGTTATTTAAAGACAGAGTCTTGCTCTGTCAGGCAGGCTGGAGTGCAGTGGCACAATCTCAGCTCACTGCACGTCCGTCTACCAAATTCAAGTGATTCTCCTACTTCAGCTTTGTGAGTAGCTGGGACTACAGGTGCCGGCCACCACATCTGGCTAAATTTTGTATTTTTAGTAGAGATGGGGTTTCATCATGTTGACCAGGCTGGTCTTAAACTCCTGACCTCAGGTGATCCGCTCACCTCAGCCTCCCAAAGTGCTGAGATTACAGTTGTGAGCCATCGCGCCTGGCCCCATATTTAAAAAAAAAAAAAAATGATGTAGGTATATTGATGTATGCTGGTTATGTTGAAATGCATATGTGTACACACAAGAAATTCTTAAAATATCTCAGTTGAGCATAATTTCTTGTCTTGTTTAAGACATTAGAATGATTAAAAATA
>CAUYLG010058337.1:0-60912 GCA_963573385.1 Cacajao melanocephalus
TGTGCCACATTTTTATCCAGTCTATCCTTGATGGGCATTTGAGTTGGCTCCAAGTCTTTGCTATTGTAAACAGTGCTGCAATGAACATACACGTGTATGTGTCTTTATAATAGAATGATTTATAATCCTTTGGGTATATACTCAGTAATGGGATTGCTGGGTTAAATGGAATTTCTATTTCTAGATCCTTGAGGAATCACCACACTGTCTTCCACAATGGTTGAACTAATTTACACTCCTACCAACTGTGTAAGAGTGTTCCTATTTCTCCATATCCTCTCCAGCATCTCTTGTCTCCAGATTTTTCAATGATGGCCATTCTAACTGGCATGAGATGGTATCTCAATGTGGTTTTGATTTGCATTTCTCTATTGATCAATGATGATGAGCATTTTTGCATATGTTTGTTGGCCTTATATATGTCTTCTTTGGAAAAGTGTCTGTTCATATCCTTCTCCCACTTTTGAATAGGGTTGTTTTTTTTCTTGTATAACTGTTTTAGTTCTTTGTAGATTCTGGATATTAGCCCTTTGTCAGATGGGTAGACTGCAAAAATTTTTTCCTATTCTGTTGGTTGCCAGTTCACTTTAATGATGGTTTCTTTTGCTGTACAGAAGCTCTGCATTTTAATTAGATCCCATTTGTCCTATCTTGGCTTTTGTTGCCAATGCTTTTGGTGTTTTAGTCATGAAGTCCTTGCCTATGCCTTTGTCCTGGATGGTTTTGCCTACGTTTTCTTCTAGTCATTTTATGATTTATTAGGTTTTATGTTTAAATCTTTAATCCATCTGGAGTTAATTTTAGTGTAAGGTGACAAGAAGGGGACACGTTTCTGCTTTCTGCACATTGCTAGCCAGTTTTCCCAATGCTATTTATTAAACATGGAGTCCTTTCTCCATTGCTTTTGTCAGGTTTGTCAAAGATCAGATGGTTGTAGATGTGTGGTGTTGCTTCTGAGGCCTCCGTTCTGTTCCATTGGTCTTTGTCTCTGTTTTGATACCAGTATCATGCTGTTTTGATTACTGTAGCCTTGTAGTATAGTTTGAAGTCTGGCAGTGTGATGCCTCTGGCTTTGTTCTTTTTTCTTAGGATTGTCTTGGCTATGTGGGCTCTCTTGTGATTCCATATGAAGTTTAAAGTGATTTTTCCAGTTCTGTGAAGAAAGTCATTGGTAGCTTGATGGGGATAGCGTTGAATCTATAAATTACTTTGGGCAGTATGGTCATTTTCACAGTACTGATTTTTCCCAACCATGAGCATGGAATGTTTTTCCATATGTTTGTGTCCTCTCTTATTTCATTGAGCAGTGGTTTATAGTTCTCCTTGAAGAGGTCCTTTACATCCTTTGTTAGTTGTATTCCTAGGTATTTTAGCCTCTTTGTAGCAATTGTGAATGGGAGTTTGCTTTTGATTTGGCTCTCCATTTGTCTTTTATTGGTATATAGGAATACTTGTGATTTCTCCTTATTGATTTTGTATCCTGAGACTTTGCTGAAGTTGCTTATCAGTTTCAGGAGATTTTGGGCTGAGATGATGGGGTCTTCTAAATATAAAATCATGTTGTCTGTAAGTAGAGACAATTTGACTTCCTCTTTTCTACTTGAATATCCTTTATTTCTTGTTCTTGCCTGATTGCTCTGGCTACAAATTCCTATACTATATTGAATAAGAGTGGCGAGAGAGGGCATCCTTGTCTAGTGCTGGATTTCAAAGGGAATGCTTCCAGTTTTTGCACATTCAGTATGATATTGGCTGTGGGTTTGTTGTAAATAGCTCTTATTAGTTTGTGATATGTTCCACTGATAACTAGGTTATTGAGGGTTTTTAGCATAAAGGGCTGTTGAATGTTGTTGAAGGCCTTCTCTGCATCTATTGAGATAATCATGTGGTTTTTGTCTTTGGTTCTGTTTATGTGGTGAATTACGCTTACAGACTTGTGTATGTTGAACCAGCCTTGCATCCCTGGGATGAAGCCTCCTTGATCATGGTGAATAAGCTTTTTGATGTGCTATGGCATTCGGTTTGCCAGTATTTTATTGGAGATTTTTGCATCAGTGTTCATCGTGGATATTAGCCTGAAGTTTTCTTTTCTTGTTGAGTCTCTGCCGGGTTTTGGTATCAGGATGATGTTGTTCTCATAAAGTGATTTGGAAGGATTCCCTCTTTTTGGATTGTTTGGGACATAAACTTTTTCCTTTTGGTCATGAGAGTATCTCCTAAATTAATTAAAGCCTGTAGGTTTAAAATATAGTCCTGACTGATACAACTCGTTTGTACAGTAATGACCAATTCTGAATGAGGATACAAATGCTATGTTTACAATGTAAGAGTGTGGTTGGATTTTAACTACATATTTGAAAAGATCTAGTGGGATTACTTGCACCTGGTTAACACACCCCTGGAGTGCCTGTCTACTTAACCTAAGATCTATGGTAGCCTGCTCTTTAGAATGAGGTTGGGAGGAGAACTCCTAGGGAGTAACGGGAAGTCAGTCACAAGACCACTATCTACCTCCAGTAACTGCTGGGAGTCAATGTGCACCGACCCCCTTCATTGTCCTCCAGTTGATTTTCCTTTAAGAAATCAAAACCTGATTGTTCTAGTCCCACAGGCTGGTAAGTGGTGCAGTTACCTCCTCCCCACTCTCATAATGTCACTGTAGTTTACATGGAGTTCTCAGAGACTGCAACCTTTCTTTTCCTCTTCCGCATTTATTAAAAATGATTTTCCCTTTTATCTCCATTTTTTTTATTGTAATAAAAGATAACAAAATTTGCCACTTTATTTTTAAGTACAGAATTCACTGGCAGTAATTATATTCAGATGCTGTACAACTATCCATACTGTCTCCAAAATTCTTTTATCGCCCCAAACTTAAACTCTCTTTTTAAGCAATAGCTGCCAATTCTCCTCTTCCCCCCAGAAATCTCTTATCTCCCTTTGAACTTGCCCAGTCTAGGTATTTCATGTAAGTATAATCATGCAGCATATATATTTATTTTTTGGTGTGTATTTTCACTTAACATGTGTTAAAGTTCATCTGTGTGGCATGTATCAAAATTTTATTTTTTATGGCAGAATAGTAATAATTTTGTACACTCTCTTAAAAGTTCTATTTAGGGTTGCCAGGTCAGATACAGAATGCCCAGTTAAAGTTGAATTTCAACAAGAAATATTTTCTAGGATAAGTATGTCCCATGCAATATTGGAGATATATTTATACTTTAAAAAATTATTGATCGTTTATCTGATAATTTAGATTTAACTGGGAGTCCTATATTTTATTTACTGAATCTGGCCACCTAATTTTTATTACATTTATTATTTTGATATTATTGTGTTAGATTCTCTTATTATATTTAGATCATCGACAGCTTAGGTCCTAGGCATTAAAAAATAAAATCCACTTTTCCTCAAGAAATATAGAGGAAATATGAACAGATAACGTTAATAATGCAGTAAGTGCAATAATGCAGTAAGTGCAGCTATGAAAGCAAAGAGGGAGGGGTATTTGGGCAACCTGGCGATTAGGGAAGGCTTTTGCTGGAAATGATACCTGGGTGCAGGTGTAAAAAGTTAACCACCTAATGAGACATAGGAAGCAGGTTCCAGGCAGAAGCAATAGGAACAGTGAGTCAACATGATGTGTATTTGTTGAGGCTTGACTGGAAGTCAGAATTGGGGAAGCTTTTGAAATCATGGTCACAATGGTGCTTCAGATGGACCAGTCTGGCTGCGACCTGGACAGTGCATATCAGGAGGCTGGGACTGGAGGTAAGGCAGCTTGGAGGCTGCTGCAATAGTCCATCTCAGGAATGATGAGTCAGAACTAGGGCTCTGATAACTGAAGAAGGAACAGACAAAAAAATATGCCACAGGCAAAATGACCTGTCCTTTCCTGTTAGATGTAGATCTCACAAATAGTAGGTGATAACTAGGTATGCGTTTTCACTTCAAGAAAATAGAAATGTGTATGTGGTAAAAGCACAATTTTTTCAAAAACCTTTCTATTATAATTAATATGTTTTATTTTGAGTGATTATCTTGATACGGTATCTAAATGAATGCCTGTTTACTAAGCAGGGGATCCAAAGGTATTCAAGAAAAAGACACTGATACCTATTTTCTTAATGCTCCTTCCCCAGAGTTCTCTTTAGGGAGTAGGATCTGATTTATTTCTGTTGGTCCTAATTGTGACATCATCCACCTGCCAGTCTGGGTCCCTCCAATAGTACGAGCTAGCTTTCCATGAAAACCATTAAGTTCCTGCAGGTTTTCATCCAGTCTTTCTGCAGGTTGCTAACTTCATAAATGGCACATTACCTTTCACTTATCTTTTTTCTTCATCCGTTGTTCAATTGCAACCTGATGCAAACAATGCCTGCTCAGACATCTGTTTCTGAGATCAGAACTATTTTGTAAAACACCAATCTTATACAGAATTCCTCTGTTCCCATGAAACCAGGCACGCGCTAGTAAACTAGCTGGACGGTCAGACCAGCTTCTATATGTGTTTTCATCCCAGGTTTCAGGCACTGGCCAGGTTTACAACTTTTTCTTTAACCCTGGGAGCACTCCATTGTCTCAGCTGGCCCCCATCAAGTTGCTGTTTCTGAAACCACCTGTGTCATGGCTTAATGATTCATTTTTACTCATGACATCTTCTAGAACCTTTATCTCTAATATCTAGGACTCACTTTTCCCCTGAGTGTGCTTGTTCCCCAGGAATCTCTGCTAAATCTCAAACATTTTCTTGTCAATTCAACTCTGTGCAGCTAATGCAATTCCTTTCTGCCTGCTGTTTGCTGCAGTGTCCTTAATCAGATCTTCCTGCCTAATCTAGAGATCCTGCTTCTCTCAGCCATCCTTTCTTTTTATTTATTTATTTATTTATTTATTTATTTATTTATTTATTTATTTTGGAAGACGGAGTCTCGCCCTGTCATTCAGGCTGGAGTGCAGTAGGACGATCTCGGCTTACTGCAACCTCCTAACCCCCAGGTTCAAGTGATTCTTCTGCCTCAGCCTCCTGAGTACCTGGGATTACAGGCACCTGTCACCGTGCCCAGATGATTTTTGTATTTTTAGTAGTGATGGGGTTTCACCATGTTGGCCAGGCTGGTCTTGAACTCATGATCCACCTGTCTCAGCCTCCCAAAGTGCTGGGATTGCAGGCGTGAGCCACGACGCCTGGCCTCAGACATCCTTTCTTTACCACCATCTCCTTCCCTGTAGAGTCATTCTCCTGGTCTTGGAGAACAGTTTATTCTTGGTGCAATTTTCTCCAAAAACAATTTTTGTAGTCAACTCTATTACAGTATAGTTTATATATCTTAAAACACGCAGCTTTAAGTGTATGGCTTCATGGGTTGTGACAAATGAAAATCATTATAACCACCAGTGAAATGAAGAAATAGAATATCACTGCCCAGTAAAAGCTTGGGCGATGATAAAAACGTTCTATGCTGTCTAATACAGTAACCATTGGCTACATGTTGCTGTTGAGCATTTGAAATGAGCTAGTATGAGAAAATGACTTTTTTTAACTTGTTTAATTTTTTAAATGTTAATATATCTAAATAGCCTTAGATGGCTACTGTATTGTACAGCTCAAATATAGAACTTTCCCATTATTCCAAAAGTTTCCTAATGTAACACCTCTTTGCAGTCAATCCCCTCCCCACAACTCACCAAGCACCACTGATACTGAATTTTGTCACTTTAGAACTTCATAGAGGCCGAGCATGGTGGCTCATGCCTGTAACCCAGCACTTTGAGAGGCTGAGGCAGGTGGATCATGAGGTCAGAGGTTCGAGACCGGCCTGGCCAACATAGTGAAATCCCATCTCTACTAAAAATACAAAAAATTAGATGGGTGTGGTGGTGGGCACCTTTAATCCCAGCTATTTAGGAGACTGAGGCAGGAGAATTACTTGAGCCCAGAAGGTGGAGGTTGCAGTGAGCCGAGATCACGCCATTGCACTCTAGCCTGGGTGACAGTGGGAGACTCCATCTCAAAATAAATAAATAAATAAAATAAAAAACACCTCTGAGATATAATCCACACACCACACAGTGTACCCATTTAACATGTACTTAATGATTTTTAATATATTCACAGATGTGGGTATGTCTGACTTATTTTGGTCAATATGTTTTTAAGATTCATCTGTGTGTTTGCATGTAACAATAATTGTTTAGTATTATCCATTTAATCATCCATTTTGGGTGCTATAACAAAATTCCACAAACTAGGTGGATCATAAATAACAGAAATCTATTTCTCACAGCTTTGTGAGACTGGAAAATCTAAGATTAAAGTGCTGATAGGTTTGGTGTCTGAGCATCCACCTTTTGGTTCATAGATGGTGTTTTTTCATTTTGTCTTCACATGGTAGAAAGGATGAGAGTCTTTCTTGGATGTTGATTTTAATAAGGGCACTAATCCCATTCATGAGGACTCCACTCTCATGACTTAATCATCTCCCAAAGGCCTCACCTCCTTATACCATCACATTGAGGGTTAGAATGTCAACACATGAATAGGGGTGGGGAGACACAAATTCAGACCATATGATAAACAAAAATATAAATTATCATTGCTTTAACCAATGCCATATGTAAGTGTACTAGTATCTGAATGAACAGGAACTTTATTCAATGCATCTATTGCCCATTAAAATTATTTTGTCAGGTACTATTTTCTTTGCTGCTTGGGTGAAATAGTAGGGCTTAAAACTCTATGACTCTTATATAACAGGCTCTGGCCACTTTTGGTCACAAAAATACTTTCATTTAGGTAATTAACAGGTTGGTTTGAGTATAATAGTAACCCAGAATTTCATTGGACAGTCAAGCTTCTTCCCTCCTCCAGCTCCAGCCTGATTGGAAGCCTGTAGCATGAGGTGGGAGTGTACAGGTTTCCTGCTTACTTTCCTGCTGCATGTTTATCCTCCTTCCCCCCACTGGCTAACTCTGGACACTCGGGTTGCAGCAGGTGGAGGGAGCAGAGGTGGGGACAACCACTGATGTCATCTGGCAGTAGTTTCCTCTGGTCATTTAAGAGGAATTTAAAGGTTGTTCTTCCTGCATTTTGCAGATGATCCAAGCTGCCTCTGATTGATTATAGGTTTTAGGAGGCTTCTTCCAAGAACAGGCTGGTCTGCTCATTTTCCTCCCTTGGCCTGTGGGAATACTGGAGTACCAGATGCATGCTGCTCCTTCCAGAGGTCCTCATAGGCAAGATTTTCAGTAGCTCCAGGCCAGACTGTCTTTTTTTACCCCATGGCCTACAGCTGATCACAAGAAACACCTGTGCACTCTGGCCTTGCTGCAGGTGGGACAGGGAATTGAAGGCAGCTGACAATACAATCTGGTTTGTTCTTTCTCCTCCTGCTGCCTCCTTTCAATAGCCACAGCGTCTGGCATGGACATTCCCCCAGGCGTGTGTCAGGGACTGGTCCACTCAGCCCCTGGAACTCCAGAAGACCTCAAAGGAAATTCCTCGACTGTGTTCTCATAGTCATTGTGGGTGGAGATTAGTCAGAGCATACTGATAATATCTCCAAATGATTCCTCTGTAATCTTCAGGGCTTCCTCTCAGCCTTTCTAATACAGTCTGAAGGTGAGTACACTAAGGCTACAAAACTGGCTCTCAGTTGCTCCTTTGGCAAATGCTGCTGAGGTGTCTAATAGCTCATTCTGAAAGGTGGAGGTAGCTGCCACCACCTTTTATGCCTTCAGCCCAAAAGAGCTACTGAGCCATATGATTTGAACGTCCTGTAACATATAAAATAAGATTTTGCCGGCATTCCACCATCTACCCTTCTCGGTAGTCCATGGCGTGTAGGAGAGAAAGCACATTCATTTAAACCTTCCCCAACCTCCAACGCCTGTTCCTCCACTGTGGCTTCCTTTCCTATTTCCAAAGGAGATCTCCCGCAAAAAATTGTACAGCTTCTTGTTTATACCACCCTTTTTTTTTGTAATTCATTAGACAAGCTTGTCCTTTACTGTGGTTACTTGTGGATATGCCTTGTGTTCCTTGAACCGCACTGAAAATTGATCCTCATTGTTATAAATAACCTTGCGTGATCCTGAGAAATTTTGCATATCCCTGTTATGTTTCAGAATCCAATTCTTGTAGATATGGGAGTGCACTGAATGGCTCAACACAACAGGCTGTGGTTCAGTGCCGCCCTTCCCAGCAGGAAGTGGGTTAGTGGACTTGCTGGAAGCAGGATTGAATCTATTCCACAGAACAGATCTCTTGTAGGCATGTTTTCCATGATAAACATAAATTCTGGTAACTTAAAATGCCATTGTTTCTGTGATGTGAGACTAATGGAAACCACTTTTTTCAAATTGCAAATGTCTTAAAAATTGGAGACAAAATTACAGTGCCTATATTATAATATCAATATTTCCTTTTATGTTCAACTTGAATTACACAGCATTTGAGAGTGTGTTTTAGTTTTTTCTGTTTGTTTTTGAGATAGAGTGTCACTCTTTCACTCAGGCTGGAGTGTAGTGGCACCGTCTTGGCTCACGCTGCAGCCTCAAACTCCCAGGCTCAAGTGATCCTCGCACCTTGGCCTCCTGAGTTGCTGGGACTACAGACAAGCACCACCACGCCCAGCTAATCTTTTTCAATCTTTTTTGTAGAGTTAGGGTTTCAACATGTTGCCCAGGTTGGTCTTGAAATCCTGGGCTCAAGTGAATTACCTGCGTGGGCCTCCCAAAGTGCTAGGATTACAGGCATGAATCACCACATCCTGCCTATTTTAGTTTATTAAATATCTATTAAATACTCTGTATGATTCTGAATAGAATAATTTGACTCCCTTTTTCCTGGAGTAAAATTGATTTTTCCCCATACTTCTGTAGAATTCCATACTTATTTTATTTTGCAGAATCTCTCAGATTTCCCAAAGGTTAGTGTGATATTTGATGGTGAGCAATATTGTTTTGAAATACAAGTAACAGGTCTTTGAGATGTTTATATTGTCTCCAAAGAGCAGAGAAACTGCTCGATAACTACCTTGGGAACTAGAGAAGATTGTCAGTATAATAAATATTTTATCTGTCATCTTTTCAAACACTTATTCTATAGAGCTTTAGCTGAGGCACTGGCATGGAAGTTTTACAGGTACTAACAAAGGAACGTGGTAGCCCCCAGTTTCATATTCATTCCCATTAATTTCATGAATTCTTCACTTGTATACTATGTGCCATAGTATCAGAAGAGGAAATAGCCTTCTTTTATGAACTCAATATTGCCTGTAGTAAATTGCCAAAATAAAGTCTTCATTCAATGTCATAAAACTTTAGTGAGGAAGAAGTGGCTAGAATTGCTACAATCCTCTTTTATAAAAAGGCTCAATATTAGTATCATAGAAAGGAGATAATTATTTTGTACTTCACAGTTCAGTTTTGTAAAGTCAGGTTTTACTGTTTCTGAAACTGGGAGGAAGGGTTATTAATGAGGAGCCTTTAGTGGGTGCTCCAACCTTTTATAGATTCATTAACTTTTTCAATTATTTATTGAGTCCTTATTATGTACTAGATAGCATGCTGGGTGGGAATAAAACGATAAATGAAGTGTGGACTCTGTCCTCAAGTGACTTGAGAGAGAGAAATAAGACACACACATTGAAATAATCATAATTCTAAATAGAAAGTCCTGATCATCATTAGAGAGAGAAAATTAGTTAAATATTCGTTGCATGTTCTCTCCGTCCTGGGTGTAATTAGCAATGGTGCTAGCATAGTGAAAATTATAGACAGTCTCAGCTCTAAGGGAGCTACTCTAGCTAAACCTTCCTAATAGCTGGTAAGTAATCGACAGATTTTTTTTTTTTGGCACTCACATAGCGTATTAGATAGGGTGTTCTGAAGAAACAAAACCAATAGGAAATAGACAAAGACAGATGTATTGTCAGAAATGGATTCACAGTGATTATGGAGGCCGAGAAGTCCTACGATCTTCCATTTGCAAGCTGGAGACCCAGGAAAGTCAGTGGTGTAATGCAGTCCTAGTGCGAAGGCCTGAGAACCTGCAGAGCCTATGATGTAGATTCCAATGTGGGTCTGAAGACCTAACAACTAACCTAAAGAAGATGGATAGACCAGCTCAAGCAATCAGGCAGGAAGAGGTCAATTCCTTTGTTCTCTTCAGGCCCTCAAGGCATTAGATGAGGCCCATCCGCAATGGGGAGGGCAATCTACACTACTGAGTCCCTGGATTCAAACATTGATCATATCCAGAAGCACCCTCACAGACTCACCTAGAATAATGCTTAATCTTGAGCACCCTACAAGCCGGTCAAGTTGACACAGAAAATGAACACACATAGTTTGTCTACCTGGTGGCTGGGAACATCTTCCCACCTGCTTCTTAATCAGCAGCCAGTGAGGAATTCCCTCCTCACATACCCTCTACCAGCCACTTTTAGGGCTCTTTGCTTTATTATTTATTCTATGGTATTCATAAGCTTTTTAACTATTCAAAAGTAGCTTTTCTTCAAGAGAAATTGTAGGATTCATTAGAACTAGGCAGAACCCAGCTGGGATTAATTGCCCTGGCTCTCTTCTTATTTTTTTTAAATTGGACTCCTTATTTTTATATCATACTTACTGGATTAAGCACTTTACAAATATTCTTTCATTTCATCTCCATAAAAACCTCATGAGTACTTTCTTCTATATCCTCATTTCTATAGTTTAGAAGTGTGGAAACTGAGGCACAGGCAGATGGGGTCACTTGTCTAAGGTTATTTTTCTAGTAAGTGATCACGCTGGGATTTGTGTTCAGGCAGTCTGGTTCTGGAGTCTGGGCTCTTCTCCAGTCCACTGTGGTGCTGCTTTATTCATTTATATTCCTACTTCTCCAAGGTTGGTAAGAAGGGCACACAGGTACCTGCCCCAGCTGGAGTCAGGCTCTCTGCCAATGTTCCCCACCTCCACCCCTCCAGAGACTGAGAAGCAGACTGCCTGCACGTGGTCCCTTCTCCCCCAGCCTGCTCTATTAGAAGTGGTGCTCTTTTGTCTGCTTTTGTTATTTTCTCATACACACAAAAGAACCATCAAGAAAACATCTCATCTACTTATCGTTAATAGCACAACAACTTCATCTGGCTTAAAGAAGCTTACCACTTCTCAGTTTAGGTTGCCGTGCCCAGAAAGTACAGTGATTGCTAACCAGTTGTACATTTTGAAAGATATGTACTTCTGAACCCTAAACATAACTGGCATAACTTTTGTTTCTCTTTTTCAAGTGAAAAAATAAAATATTCTATGTAAGAAAGTCACAGAAGGTAATAACTACTTTCTCCTTCCTCTTCCTGATTCCTTAACTCAGTGAAACCTAACTGCTAAAACAAACAACCTCCAAATCTAACACAATAAAAGTTTGTTTCTGGTTCACATCACCGTCCATGTGGCTTGGCGTAGGGGCTGCACAGTTATTTGGAAACCGGGTGCCTTCTAGCTTGGGGATCCATTATCCACCAGTTCCTTGGAGTTTCCCCACTGGATCCTTGATGGCTGGGTCAAAAGCCAGTAGGAGAAAAGGGAAAGAGAGAGACAAAGAGTGAATGGGAGAGGTCAGGTATAGTGGCTCACACCTATAATTCCAGCACTTCAGGAGGCAGAGACAGGAGGATTGCCTGAGTCATGGAGTTCAGGACCAACATAGTGAGACCTTGTCACCGCAAAAAATGAAAAAAAAAAAAATTGGCCAGGCATTGTGGTGTGCACCTGTAGTCCCAGCAACTCTGGAGGCTAAGGCAGGAGGATTCCTTGAGCCCAGGAGTTTGAGGATGCAGTGAGCTATGATTGCACAACTGCAATCCAGCTTGAGACAGGGCAACAGAGTGAGACCCTGTCTCAAAGAAAAATATTGTGTGGGAGGTTTTTAAGGGCCTGGCCTGGAGATGCCACATGTCACATCAATCTGCATCCCCTTTTATCTTTCGTCACATGGCTTCACCCCCAGGATCATGAAAATTGAAAAATATGTAGCCAGTCTCTGCTACACCAACCAAAGTTTGATACGAGTGAATATTCTTTTTATTATGTCTTCCTTCTTCCCTCCTTCCATCCTTCAAACAAATATTTAATGAGAAATATCTATTAAGTGTCAAACACTCTATGAAACACAATAGTGAAGAAAAACAGATGTTACCCCTTCCCCCATGGAGCTAACGACTTGGTGTGGGGAAATCACACACAAAGAATATAAAGTTACAACTATGAGTAATGCCATTTTTGTTTTTACTTTTTAAATCTTTTTGTATAAAGAGGTGGGGTCCCACTATGTTGCCCAGACTGGTCTCAAACTCTTGGGCTCAAGCGATTCTCCTGCCTCATCCTCCCAAAATGCTGGGATTACAGGCATGAGCCACCACCCCTGGCCTGCCTAGTGCTTTGAAGCAAGGTTGTGTGATACTATGAAATTTACAAGGTTAGGAGTTTACTCAATCAGGGTATCAAGAATACAATACTTGAGCTGATTCTAGGAGGCTGAGTAGGCATCATCTAGGTGAAAAGGGGAAGTGGAGGGACTGGTAGAGGACCAGAGCGGATGCAGCCTGTGGAGTGAGATGAGCCTCAACAGGATGAAGCTGAGAGACTAGGGGTCAGAGCATGTGACCCATGATGAAAGGAAGGTGGTAGAAGATGATGTCATTCTGAGCTAAGGACAGTGACAGATTTGTGGGAGGCACATCATATATTTTTAAATGTTGTTGAGTTTGATACATCCAAGGGAAGACATCAAATAGGCAGTTGAATTTTGGGATCAGAAGCTAGAGGAGGGGTCTAAGCTATGAGTCATCCCACATAGATGGTCATTCAAACTTCAGGCATGGATGAGGTGTCCTAGGCAGAGAGTATAGAGTGGGACAGGAGAAGTCCCAAGATGGAGACGGGAGGGCCTCTGATGTTGAGTGGGAAAGCAGGCTGCTCTGCATCAGAAACAGGAGCCCGACTTCTTTACAGGGAAAAAGAAACTGCTTTGCAAATGCTACTTTCTAAGCTTTATTTTCTTTTTTAAAAAAACTAACCAGTCGAAAGTGAATCAGCCAACTTCTTTATATATGCATCTTTTTACTTAGTCAGAAAAGAATTCATTGTTTTTTAAATAAGTGATACCCACATAGACTGATATTCTCTGCCATGAGCTATACACAGGAATATTTGCAATAACTTCCACATTTCAGAATGGAGACCCCATACCAAGTGGTGGGAAAGGTGAAACTAATGCTATCGGTTTCTCTTGGTCTCTCCAGAACTGGGACATTTGCTGTTTGGGTTGGGTGGTAAGTTTCATGAGCTGAACTTCGAAGCAATGCAGGATGATAATGCATGGCATGAAGGGAGCCTTTTTCTTTTTAATGAAACACATAAAAAGGTGAAATCGGCTGTAACTGTCACTGCAGTGCTAGCTATTTCTGTAAATTTAGGAAAAAGAAATTTGAACTCAGCAGGGAACTTGTAGTAAGGATTTTCACTTTGCCTTCCCAAACATATTGACATTACTGCCTGCTTAAGCAGGCTAGCAGAGGCAGGCAGAAGCCACATAATGATAGCGTTGCACCATGCCTGTTTGTTTTCTGAACTCCTTACTCTTGTTAATTAGTTAATGCACCAGTGTTATTAACTAATCTCAGAAGCACATCTTTATTCAGAAGGAGCTGTGTTCATATAAAAGCCTGGTTGAGGGATTTGGGATGGGAGAACAAGAGGAAAAGAAAGCCAAAACCCAATTGCAAGACGAAAGCTTCCGTATCAGGTCCGGTAACAGATGTGTTTTCTGTGTACACACTAGGGGAAAGGGTCCCTTAAGATGGCACATTGGTTCCCAAAGGAGTAAAGAGATTGGTGCTTTCTTTTGTGTTAGATCTTTACGCCTCGTTTTTCTAGAGTTATTCTTTCTTATTACAGTGTGGATTAGTTCATTCTCACATTGCTATAAAGAAATGATGGAGACTGGGTAATTTATAAGAAAAGAGGTTTCACTGGCTCTTGGTTCTGCAGGCTGTATAGGAAAAATGGCTGGGGGAGGCCTCAGGGAGCTTTTGCTTATAGCAGAAGACAAAGCAGGAGCGAGCATCTTCCCGTGGCTGGAGTAGGAGGAAGGTGGGGGAAAGGGTGCCATACACTTTTGAACAACCAGATCTCATGAGAATTCACTATACAGTACGAAGGGGGGATGGTGCTAAAGCGTTCATGGGAAACTATGTCCCCATGATCCAGTCACCTCCCACTAAGCCACACCCCAACCCTGGGATTGACAAACATGAGATTTGAGTGGGGACACAGATCCAAACTATACTACAGTGACACATAAATCATAAGCCGTCAGACTGATAGAGTATAACGGAAGGTTCAAAATGGAAGGAGTGTTTCTTAGGAAAGGGGAATTCCTATTTCATTGCATTCCATGAATTTATTCCAGAGAAGCCAGGAAGAAAATGAGTAAACATCACATAGAAGGTGTGTTGGAAATTAAGTTGCCTGAGCAGATGGCAGCAGGGGTAGGGGCAGTCAGCAAAAGTTATTGATTATCCACTGCATGCAAAGCGTGGGAGACACAGTCAAGGGCAGGCTAACATGTGAGCCTCCTCATTCACTCTTCACAGAAATAAATAATCAAGTGGCAGACAGGGGACAAACATACTAGAACAGTGTAGCATCGTTTTGCATTGCTTCAAAAGGACAGAAATTCATTAAATATGTGACATACCATATCCAGTTATAATGTTTATTGAAAGTCTTCAGAGTAATTTGCTGCATCTGGTCTGTGCCATTTCTGAGCCCTATGCAAAAGTCATTTAATTACTCTTGAGCCTCAGTTTACACAATTTATAAAACAAGAATTATAAATTCATAAGATGGTTTATATAAATCGTGGCATGTAGCAGTTTTTCCATACATGTTGATAAATGCATAAATGAATTACTTAGCACAGTGCTTGGCACATAATACTCATTAAATGGATCTGTTATTGCTATCACAGTATTATTTTTGTAAGCCATTAAAGAAAGTGGAAGATGTCTCTTCCCTTGTAATACAACAATCACATATACTCTTGCAATTTTGCCCATTGATACATTAATTGAGAAATGGTTATATAATTTGCATCCTCACAATCCTGTAGAGGGGAATAAATTAGAATTATCACTAATATTTTCCTGCCTCAGTTTCCTTCAAGGTATTTGGAGAGAGGGCAGATAATAAGAGTTTAGAGATGCCACATACTTCAAGAAAAGATCAGTGGGATTTTGAATACACAGCTTGGCACCAAGAAGTAAATGAAATAATGTGGATTGTGGAAGTGATCTGAGAGAAAATCAAAATCAGGGGTTACCAATTTGCTCTAGTTTAGAGTGAGAAAGAGTAACTGCGACCTTCATGTGATGCAACACAGTAGAAAATCAGCAGGGTTCTCAATGAATGTCTATATGAAAGTTTGCCTACAAAATGCAGGAAAAATTATATATTTCCATTTATAGTGCAACTATTATAGATTTACTGAGCAAAAGGTCTATTATGGCTGATTGATTTGGTCAAAGGACATTAAATGGCTTACTTTTCTGGTATAATATTCCCAAGCATAAGATTTGGTGGCAAAAAATAGTGAATGAGGAAAAGGCAAGGTAATGAAAAAGAAAAAAAACATTTACCAAATATCTGCTATAAAACAGGCACTGTGCTAGTTACTTGTTAGAAGTTACCTAATTTATTTGTCATAATAACCCCAGGTGATAGGCAAAAACCAGATTAATCTGACTCTAAGTCAGTCCTTCTATTACTAACCTTTAATGAGAAAACCTAACTTATCTAGGGCAGGATTCCCCAACCCTTGGGCCTGTTAGGAACAGGGCCACCCAGCAGGAGGTGAGCGAGTATTACCACCTGTGCTCTACCTTTTGTCAGATCAGCAGTGGTATTAGAATTTCAGAGGAGCACAAACCCTATCATGAACTGCGCATGTGAGGGATCTAGATTGCTTGCCCCTTATGAGAATCTAATGCCTGATGATCTAAGGTGGAACAGTTTCATCCTGAAACTATCTCCCATCCACCCCACTCCCCAGTCCATGGAAACATTGTCATTTTTGAAACCAGTCCCTAGTGCCAAAATGGTTGGAGACTGCTGATGTTGGGGTCAGCAAACTACAACCTATGGCCCAAACCTAGTGCCTGCCTGTTTTTGTGAATGAGGTTGTATTGGAACATAGCCATGTCCATTTATGTATCATCTATGGCTGCTTTCATGCTACAAAAGCAGAGTTCAGTTGTTGTGATAGTCTGTATGGTCTGGAAAGCCTAAAATAGCTACTATATAGCCCTTTACAGCCTTTACAGAAAGTTTGATGACAAAAAAAGTTTGACCCCTGTTACTGCCCTGACACTTTGAGCAAAGTCCTCTTTGAGAGTTTCTTCCACAATAAAACAGAGATAACATTTCTGGCCTTGTCTAACATACGGTGTTATGAAAATGTAACCTGTTGTGTATAATAATTGTATGTAAACTAAAAAATGGTCTATCATGTAGTATTGGTTACTTTTTCTCTCAACATGCTGTTAGGAGAATTTTCAAAAAAAAAAAAAAAAAAAGAATATACAGTGAATGCCCACATACCTGCCCTTAGATTCTGCAATTAACATTTTGCCATATTTGTTTTATTACCTACTTATCCACCTGTCAGTCTCTCTATACATTCATCAATTTATCTTTCTTTTTATGTATTGCATTACATAGATGTCAGTAAAATTCACCCTAAACAGATTAGCTAGTATGTTGTCATTAACTGGAGGTATTTATTTGCTTTTTTCTTAGGTAAAATTTACATGCAATGGAATGCACAAAACTTAAATGTACCATTTGATGATTGTTGGCAAAAGCATATACGTAATAACGCAGACCTTTGTTGAGACGCAAAATGTTACTATCACCCCAGAAAATTTTCTCCCTTCCCAGTCAATTCCCACCTCATTCCACTCCCAGAAGCAACCTCTGTTCTGATTTTTTTCACTATAGATAAGTTTTGTCTGTTTTAGAACTTCATGTAAATGGAACGTACAATGTATACTCATTTGAGAAAGACTTCTTTTACTCAACATAATATGCTCAGTAACAGCAGGGTTTTTCTTTTTCTCCTTCTTTAATTATCATTAACTGGAGGTATACACCAATTTGTTTATCCATTCATCTGTTAATAAACATCTGATCTGTTTCAAATGTTTGTTACAAATAAAGCTTCCATAGACATCCTTATACAAGTGTTTTTGGACATATGTTTTCTTAACTCTTGTGGAAACACCTAGGTGTGGAATTGCTAGGTTATAGGGTACATGTTTGTGTTATTTTATAAGAAACTGCCAAATAAATGGTTGTGCAATTTTACACCCTCCACTCACAACGTATTAGAGTTCTGGTTGTTTTACATCCTTGCCAATATTTGGTGTTGTCAGTCTTTAATTTTAGCCTTTCTGGTAGATGATAGTAGTGTCTCATGTCAGATTTCATTTGCATTAGTCCCCCACTATGTACTGACCAATTTGTAAGTGTCTGTTAAAGTATTATGTCCATTTTTAACTGGGTTGTTTATCTTGTTAGTTTTGATTCGTTAGAGTCATTTATGTTTTCTGATCACTGATCCTCGATCAGATATCTTCTTGATAATATTTTCTTCTACTTGTGGCCTATTCATTTTCTTAACAGTAGCCTTTGAAGAGCAAAAGCTTTAACTTTTAATGAAGTCTAACACATTTTTTTTTAATTTTGTGGCTACTATATGTATACTATCTTAAGAAATGTATGCCTACCTTTATGTTGTAAAGATATTTTCCTATGCTTTCTTCGGAATGCTTTAGAGTTTAGTTTTCATGTCTAGATGTATGATTTCTCTTGGATTACTTGTATTGTGTAAAGTAGGAATTGAGGTTTATATTTATTCGTATGAGTATTCTCTTGTTTTACATGATTTGTTCAGAAGATTTTCTTTATTGAATTGCTTTGGTGACTTTGTTGAAAATGAATCAATAATATACGTGCAAGTCTATTTCCCTTGCATTGTTCTTTGTATCTATCTTAATGCCAGTACCATGCTGTCTTGACTATTGTGTCTTTCTACAACAGTAAATTTTAAATTCTGTTAGTGTCAATCTTTTAATTTTATTATATTTCAAGATTGTTTTGGATATTTTAAGTTCTTGATATCCACATACAAATTTTATAATAAGTTTGTCTATTTTCTAAAAACAAAAAACCTTGTGGTGTTATGATTGGATTGTGTTGAACCTGCAGTTCTGAGGAGAATTTTCATTTTAATAATATTGGGTCTTTCAATCCCTGAGTGTCATATATTTCTACCTTAATATAGATCTTCTTTAATTTCTCTAAGCAATGATTATAGTTCACAATGTGGAGGATTTACACATGTCTTTCATTAAATTTATCCAAAGTATTTTATGGTTTTTGGTGCTTTCAAAAGTAGGATTGTTCTTTTTTAAATTTGATTTTCCAATTGTTTACAGCCATCATACAAAATACAGCTGATTTCTGTATGTTGATCTTGTATCCTGAAACCAAGCTAAATACACTTTTTAGTTCTAGGCATTGTTTCATGAATTCTTTAGGATTTTCTATGTTAACCATCATGTTATTTATAAAAAGAGCCAGTTTCACTCTTCTCTCCAATCTTGTGTCTCTTTTCTTTGCCTTAGTATACTGGCTAAGGTCTCCTGTATAATGCTGAATAGAAGTAGTAAGAGTGTCAACACTTTTGTCAGTCTTAGAAAAAAAGCATTCAATATTTCACCATTATGTGTAATATTAGCTTTTGTAGGTATTTGTCAGATAGAGAAAATTTTCTTCTTTTTCTAATTTGTTGAGGTTTTCTCTTTTTAAAAAAATCATAAATGAGTGCATTGTGCCAAATAAATTATCTGCATCTATTGAAATGATCCTGTGACATTTTCTCCTTATTCTGTTACTGTAATGCATTGTCTTAACTGATTTTTAAATATTAAACCAAGCTTGTATTCTGGGATAAGCCTCACTTTATTAAATTTGATTTTGCTAATATTTTGTAAAGAATTTTTACATTTCCCCTGATGAGAGAGATCAATCTGGGGTGTGTATGCGTGCATAGTCATAATTTGTTTATTAGGTTTGGTGCAAAGGTTATGCTGGCCTCATAAAACAAATTGAAGTGTCCTCATTTTCTCTTTTTTCTGAAAGAGTTAGTGTAATATTGATATTTTCCCCAAAAAAATGTTCACTAGAAACCACCAGCAAAACCATTTAGGTGTGGAATTTTCTTTGTGGGATGATTGTTTTAGTAGTAATTTAAATTTCTTTAAAAAACGTAGGCTCCTTAGATTTTCCTTTTCATCTTGTGTCAGTTTTGTTAAGTTGCATTTTTTGAAAAATATATTCATTTTATCTAAACTTTCAATTTATTAGCATAAAGTTGTTCATAATATTTACTTTTGTAATATCTGTAGGCTTTGTAATGATAGTCCCTCTTTTATGTCTAGTATTTGTGATTCGTATTCTCAGACTTTTTTGATATCAGTTACTTGCACTGCATAACAAACCACCCCAAACTTAGTGGTTTAAAATAATAATTATTAATGTAACCATAGGCAGGCCACTGGGCTGGGATCAGCCAGGCAATTCTTGTGGTTCAGGCAGGTCCCCACAAACAGGGTCTTTGGTTACCTGCCAGTCTGCTAGTGACACTGCTGCTCGGGCTTAGCTGGCTATTGTCTGGAGCATGGGGTGATGGGCCACATGTCTCTGATCATCTACCAGACCAACCCAGGCTTTTTCACATGGTGGCTTGGCAGTGTTCCTAAAATGAATGGAAGTGTGCAAATTCTCTTGAGGCCTAGGCTTGGACTAGTGCAAAATTGCTTTTTTCTTCTTTTTTTTATACATTCTGTTGCCTAAAGTCAGTCTCATAAACAACTCAGACTTAGAGAGAGGAAAAATATAGCCCATCCCCAATTCCAAGTGAGTATACATATAGGACTATTTTATTCAATCTGTTGCATGTTAAGGCATAATACGACTATATACATTATTTGTTATGAATTTAACAGTTCGTGTAAGTAGTCTAATGTTACTATCAATGTTATAACACAGTAATCCTCCGGCATCTTCCTGGACCTTACTGAGTGTTAAATTCTTCGATGTCTCATAAAAACCATTTCCCCCATTAATATGCAATTTTTTATTGTTTATATTCTTAGTTTTATAAATCACTTATTTTGGTTATCCACACAACCCCAAACCAGTATAGTTCTAAGGTTTTTTTTTGATCCATATTACCACTCTATGATCCATAATACTTAAATAATTCAAAATGTAGCACTGGTAAATATTATTATGAATATATTGACTTTTGGTTTAAAAAATAGCTTGGGTTTTAAATAGTTTACAGCTGTTAATAAATTGTAGGTAAAATGAAATGTAGCATAGATAATATATTTCTGCATGTCTCTAGTTCTGTCTGCCAACTGTTAGAGAAAATTCTTGGACAGAGAATAAATAACTAGAGTTGGGAATGGGATCATAGAAATACAGTTTAATTCCACCAGTCTCTAAGTATGTATTTTAGCCTAGCCATTAAGTCAGGTTGATTTCACCTTTCCTGAAATCTACCTCCAGAAATTTATCCTAAGTTACTTATGGGTATGTGAACTCATCTGATGATAAGTGGTCATTTATAGCATTGTTTCGCTCCTAGAAAAATTAGAGGCAATCTAAATGTATAACAGAAAGGGACTGGTTTTAAAAATGACATGTACCTCACATGGCATATTATACAACCTTTTAAAAGTTATAGAGGAGGACTCAGTGATCTGCATGGGTATTTATTATATGTTAACATATAATACATTTTAAAGCAGATTGTAAAACTAAGTTATATTCTTGGTAAAAGAGTTACATTTAAATACATATAAACATAAAGAGGGGCTTGGAAGAATATACAACAAAATGCTAATGGTACTCATTTCTGAGTAGTGGCAATATGATTTTAAAAAATTTTTCCTAGTCGAAATTTTGCTTTTATTTGTCTTGTGCTTTTTGAGTGGCAGGTTTTAAGTTTTATTTTACTGTGGTAAGAACATACATGAGCTTTAACCTTAACAAACTTTCAAGTGTTCAGTGCAGTATGGTACCATTGGCTATCAGTGCAAAGCTGTACAGCAAGTCTCCAGTGCTCATTCATGTTGCTTGACCAAAATTTAATGCCCATTGATTAGTAACCTCCATTTTCCCCTCTCTGCAGCCCCGGAGAACCGCCATTCCACCCTTTGATTCTCTGAAATTGACTATTTTCGATACCTCATATAGTGGAATCATGCAATATTTGTCTTTCTGTGACTGACTTATTTCACTTAGCATAATGTGTATTTTTTGCTATACTGTTTTTTAAATCCATGATTTGACATTTTTAGAATGAATATATGTTGAAGACAGGAAAAAGGAATAAAAATGACTTTTACAAAAAAGCTCCACACAACCACGGTTTTCAAAATTATTTTTATTTTTTTGTTGCCACTCTCAATACAGGAAGAGCTCATGAGCTTTAGAAAGCCTGCAGAATCAGGTATATACCCAAAGTATTATAAATCATTCTGCTGTAAAGACACATGCACACATATGTTTATTGCAGCACTATTCACAATAGCAAAGACTTGGAACCAACCCAAATTCCCATCAATGATAGACTAGACTAGATAAAGAAAACAAGGCATGTATACACCAAGGAATACTATGCAGTCATTTAAAAAAGGATGAGTTCATGTCCTTTGCAGGGACATGGATGAGTCTGGAAACCATCATTCTCAGCAAACTAACACAAGAACAGAAAACCAAACACCACATGTTCTCACTGATAAGTGGGAGTTCAACACTGAGAACACGTAAACACAAAAGGGAAACATCACACATCAGAGCCTTTTGGGGGTGGAGGGCTGGGGGAGAGATAGCATTAGGAGAAATACCTAATGTAGATGATGGGTTGATGGATGCAGCAAACAATCATGGCACGTGTATACCTATGTAACAAACCTGCAAATCTGCCTGTTCTGTACATGCACCCCAGAACTTAAAGTATAAAAAAAATTTTTTTTTAATTATTTCTCAAAAAAAAAAACCTGCAGAGTTACTTCATACACTGAGGCCTGTTGGGGATGGGGCAGGGGGAGGTGGAGAGCATTGGGAAAAATAGCTAATGCGTGCTGGGCTTAATACCTAGGTGATATGTTGATAGGTGTGTAACAAACCTGCACATCCTGCACATGTACCCTGGAACTTAAAATTTAAAAACTAAAATATAATTTAAGATATGACAGGAAATTCCCCTAAGCTGAAGCAAGACTTGTGTCTTTAGAATCTAAAGGCAAATTGCACCTGCAGGCAGTTTACCTGCTTTTATAAATAAAGCTTTATTGGAATGTAAAAAAACAAACAAAAAAACTTGGAATGATCTGCCTATCCCCAAGACTGGTTTTATTGCCACCTTAATAGAACATACCATCATGAAATGTGATAGTTACCTTAAGATTGTTGTTTCTGCTGCTAATACTCGCAAATACTCAAAGTGGGACAATTTTTTTTTTATTTTTATTGCGAGAAAGGCTTGTAAAAGGTTTTGATTGGAAAGCCGAATCAGCATTCTCATTCCTTTCCCATAACTCCTATTCATAGGATCTGAAGTCTTTTTAAAAACTCAAATTGGCTAGAAAATTATTGTTAAAAATAGACACAAATATTGCATCTGTGTTAAACCACTGGTTATTATCCTGTGCTTGTCTTACCAGTCTGAAGAGCTCACTGACAAAGAAACATCCGTTACACATCTGTAGTAAAGTGGTATTTCTATTTAGTAAATCCCACTATTAGCACTGATGTAGTACAGATTTTAGCCAGATCTTACTAGATTTTAGTGCCATGGCTACACACGTGTGCGCATGTGCCCACACACACACACACACACGCAAACTGGAGGTTTTGATTTATATTTTATTTTCATTGAATAGATTGTTAAAGCTAATTTTCATCTAGAAAATGGTTAATGTAAGGGACACTCTGTAATGCCCAGGGATATTGAGACTTTCTGGAACCCAAATTAAATTTGATTTAATGTATGCTGGAAAGAATTTTTAGAGTGGAGCAAAGTGTTGCAATATCACCGCCTCTGCAGAGAAGACCATGATTTACATTTTTTCATTAAATTATTTGGTTTGTTGCAGGAAGGAGCAAAACCTAGATACTGAATCTATGGAGTTTAGTGAGAGGTTTCCTGGGTCCGCAGAAGCAGTAGGGCAGATTCAGTCCACCTGGGTAACTGTAGCGGCTCCTTGCCTGCAGCTCCGTTGTTCAGGCAGCTTGTTCCATGTCAACACCTGCTCATTAGGAACTGGACCAAGACTCCCAGAGAGCTCTCCGATGGCCCTGGTTTTGTATCCCTGCCAATCTGCGCTAGAATTTAATAACAACCTTGAGGTGAAACTTGGGCCTTTCCTCATTGCTAATCCCCAAAACCATCTGGCCCTTCCCTTTCGCTGAATAACAATTTCGTGCATGCATGGAGGGAGGAAGGAGAATGGGATGAGAGAAGGGGAACAAACATCTTACATTTCTTAAAGGACAATGCACTCACTTTCAGAGTAGATAGAGTTTCTTTTAGGTCACAGACCTGGACGCGTTCTTTCCATTGCTTCCACATCTTTAATGGCCAGATCATTGTTTAAAATTTGTACCACTCATTAACTGTTGACAAACCTCCAAGTTTAGCTCTTTTAATGAAAGAATGCCAAAAAGAAGCCTGTGAGTCTGAAATCATGATTCTGATTTTTAAAAAGATTATGGATTTTCTGTTTAATTTTCCATTGGGCTCAGTCTAGTATTACATATGAGATACCCCATAAATATTTGTGTATTCCTGTGTGTTCCTCTCCAAAGTAATCGAAGTAAGTTATGTGCTCTACAAAGTAATAGAAGTAAGATATGTATAGTAGGTAATAGGAAATTACAAATACAGTATAAAGCATCAGAACTTCCTATGCCCTGTCCCCACCCTAGGGGAGGAACGGGCCATAGCGAAACAGCTGTCCTGTGCATTGAGTAGAGAACACCGTATTTACGATACTGTTAGAGGTTCGCTCCAGGGAAGATGCCCACTGAGTGAATGGCATATACATTCAATCAGCTGTACTACTTAAAATTATTTTCTTACTTATGCTGCTGAGCATGTGTTGAGTTTGGGTGTCTTAAATAATGTATAGGATTATGCTGCTTTATTAAAGGAGATACCCAATAAATATTTGTTAAATGAGTGAATTAAAGAAATGTTATCCGTGTGGACATGTATCGAAAATGTACGTAGCAACATACGTTTTTTCATCTCTGAAATATTGGTTATCATGTTCAAATCCAAAGTACAAATATTCATGGCTATTATGTGAATATACACATCCACACGTGTGTACTTACATGCATGCACATTTACCTATGTGTATATGCATACAGATATGCACATATACATGTATGTACACATAAATATTCCAAGCATCAGGTTTTGACCATGCTGTCCATTCACACTTTCCCAGAGGCCCTCAGAATGATGTGTTATTAACAATGTGATACCTCAGAAGAGCAGTCAGCAAACTGTGGCCTACAGGCCAGATCCAGCCTTATTTTGGTATAGCCTGAAAGCTAAGACTGTTATTTACATTTTAAATGATTAGAAACAAATTAAGAAGTATATTTGGTAACACTGAAAGTTAAATGAAATTCACATTTCAGGGTCCATAAATAAAGTTTTATTAAATCAGAGCGATACTTTGATACCCTACGTATTGTCTCTGGCTGCTTTTACCCAGAGTCCATTAGATGCAACAGACCACCTGGCCTACAGACCCTGAAATATTTACTCTTTGGCCCTTTACCTTAAAGTGATTGCTGACCTCTGCCTTAGAAGACACAAAAAAAACAAGTAGGATGAAATCTGCCCGAATCAAGGAATACCTCACAGTATTTCAAACAATGCTGTCCACTCCCAGCCCCTTTTGAAAAGAAATTGGGAAAGAATGAGAAAATCGTTCTCGACTTGTATTTTTTAAAGGGACTTCATCAGCTTTATCTCCTAAACATAGGACCTTATATCCCAAACAAGCTCTTCTGATATTCAAACTTTAATCATTCATGTGTTTATATTGGCATGATCTAATGGGAGGGCAAGGAAAAAGTTGCAAAGTTGTGGAACGTATAACATGAAGCTCAATTAGTCTGATTCCAATTTGCCTTCCAAAACAACATAAAAGAGAAAACCTGCTAACACTTGCCAAGTTCAAGGACAGGTAGGAAGAGGGGGAGTCCCAAATCTTCTCAGGAACCCTGAGTGCCAATCTGTGTTACTGTCTCCCCAACAGGCTGATGGCTTGTGTTTATATGTTATTGTTTCTGTTCTCTGTGATGTCTGTGTTGCTTCATAGACATTGGTTGTTGAAACACACTGGTAAGATAGGGAAGAAGCAGGTGTTGTTTCCACTCTACGGAAGAATGAGGCTGTAAACTCTACATGTAGCCCTTTCCATGGTGGGAAGTCAGTTCAGTGCGTAATCCAAGAAAATAGGATTTTTTTTTGGTCAGACATAAATTTCTGCATGGTTGATATGTCCCACAACATGCTAACAAATTACTATCTGAGTCTTAGTCTGAAATTTGACTGATTTTCATTATAGCATCTGGTGTAGTGTTTAGCTTTTTTAAAAATCCTGCCGTAAGTATGACCTCCTAAATCAAAGAATTAAATGCTTCATTCTCTGAAGATAAAATTCTTTGCTGTCTTATGTGTGCTGCTCCATTCCTCATACACAGGGTCAGCAAATGATTCCTAGGCCAACAGTTTCCTGAATCTTCCAATCCTATCTCCTTTGGACTTTTGCCTTCTAGAAAGAAATGTTTTGAAAGTGAATTTACTTTCCTTATATCTTGATCAGAACTCACCAACATAAAAGGACGCAAAACCTTACTGTAATTGTATTTCAGCATCACAGAGTGTGTTTACTGGGAGAGTTTAGAATTCATTTCATGTTACAGATATGGAACCAGAAACTAGGAAGGATAAGGTCTCTGTAAGGTCTCATAGCTACTTAGCAACAAAGTTGGGGTAAGAGCTATTTTGCTGTACTTAGTTACTTTCATTATATTTCCTTTGGGCCAACTTAGATATAATTATTATATAGACATTAAATAACAAGAGTGTATTGAAGTATCAGAAGAAATAATTTCATAGAATATGTTATATTTGACCATGAATCAACAAGACTTTTTTCCACAATGTACAGAAGAAAATTTATTTCATTACTCAGTGGTTACACTTTATCGGTTTTTTTGGATTGTTATTAAGCTATAAGTTAATAAAGGTGATGGAAGCTATAATTATACAAATAGTTTAAAAGATAAGTGTTACCAAGGCATATCTGTTGTTTATCTTCAGTAATAAGTATATTTGAATTGAACATATTACTTGAGAAACCATTCACTCTTCACTATTAAATTAATTTCTTGGTTTAGAGGGAAATTTTTGGAGAATTACTACCCTAATAGAGTGAAATACCTGATTCAGCTGGCTCCTCACTATCTTGATTTATTTTTCCTGGGGAATCTAAACACGGAATGAAGCAGAGAGTTCATAAACAATTGTTCCCTATCCAGTCGCTTTCAATTCACTCATACTACTTTATTTTCTTCATAGCACTTGTTACTATCTAAAATTATCTTATTCATGTCTTTATTTGTTTACCCCCCGGCCCGATACTCAAGAATTAAAGCTTCTGAAAATGGGATCTTATCAGCCTCATTCCCTGTTGTATCACCAGCACTAACAGCAGTAGCCAGGGTCTAAAGGGAGTTTTGTATTCTCTGTTCAGTGCTTGAGGAGTTGGGCATGCTGACTAGAATGTGAAGGGATCACTTGTGAAATCAAAAGTTCCATGGGCAAGGAAAAGAGATCGAACCTACAAAGCATTGTTCTGAGTGCTGACCTCTTCATTCCGTTTGACGTTACCCCATCCCTGCTTCTATACACCTGTCTGTGTGTTCTAATTATTGGTTTCTTTGTCTTTCTTGCCCATGGAAACTTGAGGGCAAGGACCAAGTCTCATTCCTCTGTATGTCCCTGGTGCTGAACACAGTACTGACCAGCAGGGTGAGGGAACGGGTCCATGAGCAACAAATGCTTCTTTCAGCACAAGTTCCTGAGAACACACTATATCTTACGCATCACTTCTTGAAAAAAAAAAAAAAAGCAATGGTTTATTGCTAAGTGTTCTCTGCTTGTTTGATTAAACACCTGCCTTCAGGAAGACAATTTCTAACAGATCGGGCTCTCTTTTTGTTAGTACTGTGTAAGCTTTTTATATAAACCAGTGCTCTCCAGTAGTAATGGAGTGTAAGCCACGCATCTAATTTCAAATTTCGAATAGCCACATTTAAAAAGCTTAGGGAAAGTGAAATTAATTTAGTAATAGATTTTATTTAACTGAACATATCCAAAATATTATCATTTCAACATGAATCAATATATAAAATCATTGAGCTGCTTTGCATTTTTTTGGTACTAAATCTTGAAACCTGGTATGTATTTTACGTCTCAATTTGGAGGCAAAATTTTTGTTGGAAATACTTGATCTGTATGTTATGTCACGAAATTTAAAGTTTTAAATTTGAAATTTTAAATAAAACTAAAAATTTAGTTCTCCAGTTACACTACTCACATTTTCCTACCCAGTAGCCACATATGGCTAGTGGCTACTGTAATAGCCAGTGCAGATTATAAACTCTGCTTGAATAAACCTTTCCTATAGATTTTTTTTGTTTGTAAATACCCAGAGCTTCCTATCACATCAAATCACAGAATTCTAGAAGAGTAAGGACTGTCATCGAAGTCACCTGATCAAGCTGCCTCCTTTTACAAGAGCTGGAGTGCAGAGAGGGAGTGGCCTGTGGTTCATCTTCCTCACACCCCACTCTTGGTGCCTGGTTTGCACTCAGAACTCTGCCAGGCACTACCAGCCTACTCCTTCGGGTTGAACAGACACCAATGATGTGGCTGTGGAGGCCTTCTATGTGCAGTGGAAGATCTCCTCCTCTCTGCAGGCCAGTGTGGGTATGATGGTGAGACCTCCGGGAAGCCTCCCCATGTGCCTGCCCCTGTCTGCCCATGTGAGGTCACAGAAGCAGCTGGCGTGCTTGGGACCAGCTGGCTCTCTCTCCAGCACTGAGGTCAGGCTGGATAGTCAGATGGACGGGGAAAGAGGGCAGACCAAGAGCTAAGACAGATGGCACCAAGGCCAGTGCTTGTTATCCAGAGGTGCCACCCCCTACAAGGGGTATATGAATGGCCACCAGTCCCTCAGTGCTATCCAGTGACGTGGTTTTTTTTGTTTGTTTGTTTTAAGGACTTCATACGTCTCATCTAAAAGTGAAAAATAATATGTGACTGTGAGTTGAAAATTTTCGAGGTGTGTTTTTCCTCTTGTGTCATTTATAATCATTGACAGGTTTAGTGCTTTTCTTTCCTGTTCCTCCACTTTGTTTCAAACCTGCTCTAGGTCTCTTGATATCATCTAGGATGCCAAAAATTAATGGAACGATAGTGGATCCAGATTTCTTTGTGAAGGAGAAATATTTTGACTGTCTCTTATGTTGAGGCTGCTCTGCTTCTGAGAAAACTGAAGTGGGTGCAGCATGAAGTCATTCTCATTCCATCAAAACACACACTTGCCTCATTACAAAGAACCTGGAGTAGGGTTGAGGAGGCACACCCTCCCTGGCAGCCCTGGAGCCATTTCTCTCTTTAGTTTCTTTCTTGGTTCTATCCTCCATTATTTTATATACTCCCCATCTTCTCCTTCTTTATATCACAGTGCAATACTTTTTAAAATGTGCACGAGTCTTGTAACTTCAAAATCTCCAAGTGACAGTGTCATATCTATGGAAACCACGTACACTGTTATTTGTTTGTATGTCAACTCAGTCCAACAAGGTAGAGACACAGTACGAAATGACAAGAGAGTAGTCGGGTTATTAACTGGCTGAACTAATATTCAAAGCTTGTCTTGAAATCCTGGAGAGGTGTATGTGAAAAATGAGAGGGGAGAAATACTTGGCTGCAATATCTAAAGTCTGTAAGGCATCCTAATGAACTGATTTGTCTTTATTTTCAGCAGAATATTTAGTCACAATTGTTTGATTTCTGGATTAGATATTTTCTGGGGTATGAACGTTACTCCATATGCCCAATGTGGAAAGAGATTTTTATTGTTTTTTAGAAGATTCGTGCTCTAATAATGCACAGGCAGGAAGCACTCTACATGAAACTTGTTAGTTCTGGTAAGAAATAAAACAATCACTTTGGACACTTTTTAGTAGAGAGAATCACTTTTTTGATGTAACTTCCAGAAACAAAGATGCAAGCAGGGAAAACAGTGAGAATCACTAGGGTAGTACACCGGCTTTCAAGTTGTGCTCACCAAAGCTGTCTTCTGGAGGAGGCTGAGAGAGCCAAAGAGCTGGGCTCCAGGACACCATTTTTTCCATTCAGCCATGCAGCTCCACTGTTATATTTATTATAAGTGCCTTTCTTGTAAGACTTATTCAAAAAATGGTTTCTTCAGCTAATAAAAACTTGATAATCCCAGCACTTTGGGAGACCGAGGCTGGCAGATTATCTGAGGTGGGGAGTTTGAGACCAGCCTGACCAAAATGGAGAAACCCTGTCCATACTAAAAATACAAAATTAGCCAGGAATGGTGGCACATGCCTGTAATCCCAGCTACTTGGGACACTAAGGCAGGAGAACCGCTTGAACCTGGGAGGTGGAGGTTGCAGTGAGCCAAGATTGTGCCATTGCACTCCAGCCTGGGCAACAAGAGCAAGACTCTGTCTCAAAAAAAAAAAAAATTGAAAGATTGTCCTGTAATGTATTTTGAAAGCATGGCTTAGGAATTCTTGTACCTAACTTTTATAAAACAAGAACAGATTTTTTCTTTTTTTTTCTTGAAAAGGGGAAGTCACTTAAGAATTGTTATCCTCAGCATTTTTTGTTTTTTATTTCTATTTTTTGAGACAGAGTCTTACTCTGTTGCCCAGACTGGAGTGCAGTGGTGTGATCTCCTTTCACTGCAATCTCCACCTCCCAGGCTCAAGTGATTCTCATGCCTCAGCCTCCCGTGTAGCTGAGATTACAGGTACACCCCAACATGCCCAGCTAATTTTTGTATTAGAGTTGGAGTTTCACCATGTTGGCCAGGCTGGTCTGGAACTCCTGACCTCAAGTGATCCGCCCACCTCGGCCTCCCAAACTGCTGGGATTACAGACATGAGCCACCATGCCCAGCCTATCCTCAGCTTTTAATAGCTTTGACATTCTGTGCATAGGCCATGCCCATCCTATACAAGTCCTGTGTATACATTCTCATGGCCAATGGCAAGTAGTAGGACCAGAGAAGTTGCTGTAGATGGAGGTGACCGTCGGACTGACCGAAACTTGTATTGTTGTTTCCTCTAAGCCCATGTTTGCATCTCATTCATGTTGCTACCAGGGATCTGACCCCCTTCTCAGACACATGAGCTTGTACCAACTGGAACTGGACAATTAGTTGTACTTTAAAGATTCATACTAGTTTTGTAATCTCCCAAATGACCATAAGTTCTTAAGGTTTACGTGGAAATTTTTGGTAAAACTTTGGTCAAGGAATAAAGTTTTTTAAAGTTCTTTTAATGTTTTCATTGCAGCGGTAATAAAGGCTTTCTAGAATGATTAATAAAACTGTCAATTCAGTTTTTGGAGGAAACTGGCCTTTGTGGCTATCTTGAGTCAATGCCTCTGTGTTGAGAATAAGTACACGAGGGGTTAAGAGTTACTTGTCAGGATGTATGCTGTGTAGGGAGAAACGGATTCAGCCTTAGTAATATCACAATCAAAACCTAGGACCCACTGGCTGCCTTTCTTAGTAGTCACTGTTCAAAGTTCTGGTTTAGAAAGGAAGATAAAAGATCACATTTTCTGTTTAAAAAGTAATCTGAGCAAGCTATACCTTAGGATTATTATTATTATTATTATTATTATTTTTTAGGGGTTGGCCACTTACTGAGATAAGGAAAAATCCAGGGTAACAAAAAAGTCACATTATGCAGTCATTACAAAGTCATGACATATTCTCAACTTCTGAACATCTGGGGGAAGCAAAGAATTATTCTAGAGAGAAATATGTTGAAAACTACCTGCGGCTTATTTTCCTCATTTCCGACTAGGCTTTTGCCGATAGAAATCAATGAGAAAGTATAATGCTTTGCTGCCTCAAATGGAGAATTTACTTAATCAAGCATACTTCTAAATATATTTTAAAGTATCATTAGTGTCTATAAAGAAAGAAAAAAAAGATGATCCAGGAGCCAGTGGGAAAGCCGCCAGCTTTTTAGCTGACTGTTCTCTTCAACTTGCTGAAAATAAAAGAAATTGTATGAATGTTTTTCAAAAGTATAAGATGATTTATATTGGGAAAAGGCATAAGAAAGTTTAATTTTTACTCTGCTCCGCCTGTTACTAATACAGTAAAATATCCTAGTAGGAAAACACTCATGTTTACTACAAAGACCCAACTACCTTTTATCTGCTTTTGGATCCGAGTTACATTTAATCCTCCACCTTCATTTTTCCCCATTTTTGTATGGTTTCATAGGCAGTGGAGAAACTCTCCAGAACTCTCTTCTTCATGAAGATTGTTTCTGTGGGAGTCGAGCATGTGAGCATCGGTTCACATAGTAGGCCCTTGGTAATTTTATGACCAGAGTTGTTTCCCTGTGGTTCACAGTGAGACCTCAGTGTGCAGTCCATTGGTCGTAGGAATGGGAGACCATGGTCCCTGATTCTTTCCCTTCCCATTTTTATCACTGCTTCACAGAGACTATAAAGCCTTCTACAAGAGGAAAAGAGAGAAGATCTTTGAACTCCAAATCTAGAAGTATGGTGAGTAGAAGTTGTTTGCAGGAACTCACGCTTGGCACTCTCTGTGAAGCAGGTGAACAGCAGCTCCAGAGAACCCCAACCACATCGTCACATGATGCATTGGACTTGCTGGTCTGTCCTTCACACACCTACACAGTCAGCCCTGCAAAGCCAAATGCACTGACCACCAAAGTTACGAACTTTGGCATTGGAAGCATACACGCTAATAAAGTCTTTTCATCAGAACATCATCTCTTTTTTTTCCTGCTCATTTCCTTGGTGAAATTGTCTTTTTTTTTTTTCCTTTTTTTTTTTTTTTTACTAAGTCTAATATGTTTTAGGCCCAGCCTGACATTTCAGCAGTGTTTTGCTAAAGCTCTTACTGTGAATACTGTGTAGTATGTGTGCAAATGACTCCTAACTTATTAGATTTCTTCCAGTGCGTGCATCCTAGCAGAAGACACCCCAGCAGGCCTCGAGCACTGCTGCTGCTTCACTTCACATAATGAATATTCAGAGGTTGCAGTCATTGAGAACTCAGGTGGCAAAAATAGTAAGGTGATTGAAGCAAACCCTAACATGAAAGCAAATCTGCATTTCAGTGACTCAGACACACTGATTACAGCACAGATTCCTGACCCCCAGACCCCATGAGAGGAGAGTCCTGGGGAACCTCCTATGAATCAGGCATCTGTTCCATATACACCAACATGCTCACGTCTTTCTGTATGATGTGTTGTAATCAGCATGTTGTTTTTTAAAAGACAACAAGCCCTTCTGTAGTCCTCTCCACAAAATGCATTTAGGCTGATAGTTGTTCAGCATAAAGCCTGGACTGTTGAGACGGGCAATACACGCATTGTTTTCCCCGTAGTGCAGTCAGGATCTCCAGAGCAAAATTTAGTGTGTTTTTTGAACTCTTATTTTATATATTTTGTCACCATCAGCAGTTGAACTAAAGTAGGAACAGCTCCATTCTATCAGGGGTTAAATTATTCTCAGTGTAGATCTAGTGGTGATGTATAAATTGCAGCCTTTTCTTTTTTTCAAAGGATTCTAAAATAGGTTTTCAGAATTAGTGCTGGATTTTTGCTTCTGCATGTGTGGTGACTCTTGATTCTTTCCCTTTAGAGAAGCATCCTTTGCAGCATTCCCCCTTCCGAGGAATCACTTAGACACTTCCAGCTGGTGGCAGGGGATACAGCCATAATACAGCTTCCTCTGTCCCAGCTGTCTTCTTCACTACAGTAAATGCATTACGATGGCTGCACTCTCCTGTAAAGGTTCAGGTAGAGGAAGGTGTAGAATGAAGTCCGGACACCATCGTTGGGGTTTTTAAAAGCTTCAGCTTCTCCAGCATCTTTTCATTGTGAATGTCTTCCTGCTTCTAGTCAAAGCTTTCTCTCTAGTGATTGGAATGCTGCTGTAAGCCTGATTAAAGGTGCCTGAGGATATCACCTTTTACAAGGAAGCCGTGCCTGCTTGAGAGGATCTTTTTAAATGCATTATGGCTCATGCAGCCTCACAATTAAAGAAAACCAGGGATTTAGAAATCAATGCTGAAGAAGAGCCTGAGAAAAAGAGGAAACACCGCAAACGGTCCCGGGATCGGAAGAAAAAGGTAGCTATGTATGCCAGAGCATACATCTTGCCTGGATTCTTTTTGTTTTAATCTCCCCTTGGCATCTGTTAGAAGCGTTAAGGGCAATTTTTACATGCTGGGTAGAGTGTAAATTGGGTGTGTAAATTGGGAACAGATGATAAAACCCTATGGCAGACCATGGCCATAGGATGGGCAAGTGAAGGTTTTCTCAAGTGGGGTGATTGCAGGGCTATGCGGAAAGTGTGCTTCACTTTACATAGGATAGGCATGGGCTTGTTTCCATGACACGGAAAGGTGTTGTGAAGGAGTTACAAAAGTAGTTTCTTCACAGCGCAGTCAAGGTTAAATGCACTGCGGTGACTTAGGGAGAGGGAGAGGCCAGAGAGCCAGGCTTTGTACTTCTTAGAGGTTTGTCTCGTGGAAAAAGAGCTTTTGTGCTGGAACTGTGTCACATGCGTGCGTTTCCCAGGCAGATCTGTGACCTTAGAGACGTAGCACAAAAGTCATTTCCTGCTTTGCTTTTATTTCCTCTGTCTTCCCTTTTGCCTCTTATTTCTACAAGGTGCTTTTTGTCAAGTTGTGCAATGGAAATAAGCTGCCAGAAATAACTTTCTTTTGTTCAATAAAGCTGAAATCACAGAGGTTTGTTTTTTCCTGCTGGGTGATTATCCTGAATGCAGGAATTCCAGGGACTGGCAACCTTCAACACTGATTGTGTTAGATCAACGTATGGACATTGATGATTCCTTACTGATACTCCAAGGCAGGGGGAAAATAGGAATAGTCTGGATCAGTGGTGGTTTCTTATAGCCCATGAGTACTAAGAGTTTGCCCTTAAATATGACTCCTAGGTACTGACCCGGGAGTAAGACCCCAAAGCACTTTTCCTCCACGATAATTAACAAAAATTGACTAAAACTCTGTGATCTGAATAGGAAAGGCAGGTCACAAAGCATTTTAATGTGTCTTTGTGAAAAATCCCAGGGGAAAGATATCCTTAATTTGCTCTGAGCAGTGAGGCATGTGCTTTCTAAATGACATGCAGATTTCATCTTCCACATGTACCTCTCTTCAGGAGTGACCGTGAATATTTCTGGTACCTTTGCCATTTTCTTCAGAGTTAGGATCTGTAGAAGACTCTCTGCCTTTTGTTGCATCGCAGACTTTGAGGTTGAAGCTGGAGAGCTGCAGTTGTTTTGCTGCAAGATGTTAAATATAGATAGTTCTTACTTTGATATTCTTGTAAATAAACTTCTTGAATATATTTTCATAAAGAGAAGAACTTGGGTTAAGAAACTGTGTGCAGGCGTATTTCAAAGCCTTGCACAGCAGAGTTGTTATGAAATTGCCATACTTTGCTAGATTCTGGGCTAATTTTATTGTGTGAGGTTTCTCTGTGGGTAGGTCACTACCACTTGCCCCCTCTCCATACATCTCTGCCCACCCCCAACATGATAAACTAGCTTCTAAGAAACATAGAAAAGGTACAAATGTTTGTATGAAGATACAGGGTCATACTAATATTGACACTATATGTTAGGGTTGTTAGGCTAGCTAGGTTTACGTACAGCAGCTTTCTGTAGCAGCAATGACAGATCTGTCACCTTCGTGCCTGGGCCCCTGTTTGACTTGGAAGCAAAATAGGGAAGGGGTGAGGCAAAGGGAGTTTCTGGACTCACTAAGCCTTAGCAAATGCTTTGTGGACCAAAGTGCTTTGTTACCAGTACAACAGAGTCTGTCCGATGTAAATCTCTTAGCAACCAGAAGGGAACATGGAGAAATATCAATATTGCTATTGTAAATGTACAAGTAGATTTAAATCACTCACACTCACAGAGTAGACCCTGAACGTGGTTCATGGATAACACTTTCATTGCTGTTGTACTTGTTAATTCTTAACATAGTAAAATAAGTATATTCTCTATCAAAGATACCGTGTATTATGAAAGATACAATATTCATAGGCAAATTATTTCATGGACTACTTGTAATGTACAAAGTTAAGACTGAATTAATTTGAAGACACTCTAGATTTCCTTCAGTGGCATAGCCATATATGACCCTCATTCCCTGCAAAGTGAATTATTTTGACTTTGAGTTTCTTTTTCCCCACCTTTTTCTAAGATCCTAATGAAGGCCTGTGGGCTACTTCGTTCCTTGTTGTAAATCTCATGTCAATCAAAAATGCTGCTTCTAAGTATTTTGTGGGTTATGGGCATAGTTCCTCTTGTTCATATGCAGAACTATCCTATAGGATCTTTTTTTTTTTTTTTTTTTTTGAGACGGATTCTTGCTCTGGCACCCAGGCTGGAGTGCAGTGGTATGATCTTGGCTCACTGCAACCTCCGCCTCCCGGGTTCAAGCCATTCTCCTGCCTCAGCCTCCTGAGTAACTGGGATTACAGACACCTGCCACCACACCCAGCTAATTTTTCTGCTTTTAGTAAAGACGGGGTTTTGCCTTGTTGACCAGGCTGGTCTCACACCTGACCTCAGGTGATCTGCCCACCTTGGCCTCTCAAAGTGCTGGTATTACAAACATGAGCCACTGTGCCCGGCAAGAATCCTTTAATTACATAAAAGTAATAGTGAAAAATCACAAAATAGAAAAACTTGGGAAAATCTTAAAGAGTATCTAATTTATAAAATAAGGAATTTGGTCCATGACATTCCTGCAGTTCAGGTTTGAGCAAGGTCAAAGATGAAGCTTTCTTAATTATATCTGATGACACAGAATCATATAGTATGGGATCTCACTATGTGTTATCGTGAAATCATAATACATATGTAGACTTAACATTGGATTCACATTTCATCGATTTTTTTAAAAACCCAGTGAATTATACATTTGGTCTATTTTGAATATGTTAGTCATGAATACATGATTACCAGTCCAAAAAGAAAAACAGTACAGAACTTCTAGGAATTTATAATTAGTTGAATTTTAATAAAGATGTGTTTTATTCTAGACATAAGCAGTGTTAAGAAAAAGGAAATCTTATTTGTTGAAAGGAAATGCATCTGGATAGATGAATCTTTACTCTTTTATTACTAATTTGGCTTGGAAGAAAAAAGTTTTAATGAGTATCTAGTTTAAAAGTTGCTTACCAGTGCATTTATAAATGCCCCTTGCCCATTCTTTCCCACTGCCCTTCCCTGCCATATTTTTTTCCCTTCACACTTCTCTGCTCATGGGCTGCTTAGGTTGCCAACCAGTAGGAGGTATGCCAAAAGCAAACAGAGTGCCTTTGGGTGGGTTATTAATGGATCCCTGCCCTGACTGAGTGAGTTGCAGAGAAGAGCTGTTTATATTTCCTGCTCCCAGCAGGGCCCTGGTCCATGGGCGGTGGTCGGTAGGTGGCTCGTCCTCCCATAAAGCTATGAGGGGCTGAAGTCACAGGTGCTACCCTCAGGGTCAGGCCGCAGTCCTTGCACATTCCCTGTCATTGTTGGCTTCTGGTACCATGTTATCTGCATGGTGTGCCCTCCCCCACATAGGCTATAAAATACATTTCAACAGTGAGGGATATTACCAGATTTGACCCTAATTTGTTCCATAAGTGAGTTTTGTTAGTATATGAATGTATGCTTGCATATATTTACCAGGTCCTGTCAAAAACTTCAAGGCAACCTAATGAAATTTACAGAGAAAAGGAAATATTATGGAGTTTGCTCTCAGCAGATAGGTAGGTAGGTGGGTAGGTCGGTAGATCTCTCCATACGTGTGTGCCTGACACGGTGCTAGATACTGAGATAAAGTAACATCTTTTTTGATGTTGATGTCAAACTTATACAGTTCATCAGTGACAGAGCAGGAACAAATATTCATTGCTTTATTCCTGCATTCATGTATTCATTCAGTAAACATTTACTAAGTGACTTCTATGGATCAGGCATTGCATCAAATATTGGAGACAAAGCCAATCAAAACATAGTGGCAACACTACGGTAATGCCCAGAAGAGACAGGGAGGGAGAAAGATAAGAGCCATTAATCACTCTCCAGAAAGAATGAAGACACCACAGGAGTTCACAGAAAGACCCTCACTTGACTCAGATGGGCTCAGAGAAGGATCTCAGTGAAGCTGAGCCTTGAAGGAGGAGTCAGCAAGGTAGTCAAGCAGAAGAACAGGAGTCTTATGCCCAAAGTGATAGAAGTGGGAGAGACTCTTGGGCTGTGTGGAAAACAAGCAGTATTTTGGAATTCCTGGAGCAAAGGAGACCTGGGTATGTGGCAGGAAAAGTAGGCAGGGGCCAGAGCATGGAGACCTTCGTAGTCTATCTTGCATAGTTGAAAAATCATCCTGCTGAAAGCGGGGAGAGACCTTAACGGCAGTGGCAGAAGAGAGGACTGTGAAGAGCTTTATGGGGTAGAGCCGTCACTCAAGCATCCGTGTTGTAGCAGCAGCAGGGAGAGCAGTCAGGAAGCTCTGATGGAGATCCAGGCACGAAATGCTGAGTGTGAACCAAGGCGGAGACTATGCCAGTGGAGAGGGGGTGTCGCATACCAAAGATATTTAGGGGAAGACTCAATAGAACTTGGCAGTGGATTGCAGGCAGGATGTGAGAGAGAGATCGGATTCTAGGATAATGGCCAAGTTCCTGGCTTGAAGGGGAAGAGGAAGAATTAAATGTCCTGGATTCATGTCTTTTCTCCCAGGCCATTTATTGACCACTTATTCTGCACTAGGCAGAGTATTACATTGCTTTGTAGGTGGAGGCTCCTTTAATCTTAATAATGATCCTGTGAGAAGAGAAAGTATTTTTTTTTATTATCCCCATCTTACAGATAAGGAGACTGAGGCTGAGCCTTGAAGGTAGCTGCCTAAAGTTTTCACCCTAGTCAGACAGTCGTAGAGCTAGGATTCCAATTTGGACAGTCTAACTCTCTAGCTGGTGTTCTTAACTACTATGCCATACAAGGTATGTAGGATGTGGCATTAATATTTTCACAGCTACACATCAAAGTGGGCTTGTTTCAGAAACTCTAAGTGATAAGCGATTTTCTAGACATGTGAAACTTGAAACAACAGGCTTTGTGTCTCTTAACTAATACAGTATTGTAGTGTCTGTTTTTCTTACCCTCTGCAGTAAATTTTAATATTTTTTTTCTTAAGGTTCTTTTTTTAAATTTTTTTGGAAGATAGAAATGAAAATTACCAACACAAGGATTTCAAATCCTCAGACACATTGTGTAATGAAAACATAACAGTGTGTTAGATGCCTGCTGTATGTCAGGCAGTGTGCAGAGGGATTCCCACGGGTTATTCCTTTTTCTTGCCCATGACTTTCCTATGAGGCATGCATTATTTTCATCTTCATTTTCATACATAAAACTAAGGCTTAAAAAAATACCTTGCCTGTGGTCATATAGCTAGTGAGTGGTGGACATAGACTTGAACTTAGGTCAAAGGATTTTGGGAGCTGTATTTAACCACTGGGTTTATTGTAATGAGATGCTAGCAGTCTCTGTTAAGGTTAACTGCAATGATTTAAGGGTTTGAGAACAGTTTTTAAAGATATGAAGGGTAGTGTTGTTTGTTTCTTGCTGCAGAAGCTCAGTGCTTCCTAACATTTTATAGGCTTTCCCCATTCCTCATCACCTAGGTATCTGTGACACCCTGCTCTAAGATGCCAGGCATGAGTAAGGTTTTGTGCTGCAGCAGCTGGACTTTTATGGCAGAAGATTGTGCAGATCCTTATGAGATCAAGGAACCTTACTCTGTTCCCTGCCGCATCGAGTATATGAACTCCAGGTCTCCAGGGAGCATAGTCAATTAGCATACTTGATACTCTGTACCATAATTATGTGTTTACATGTCTGTCTTACTTAAAAGACTATGAGCTCCCTGAAGCCGGAGATGGTATAATTATCTATTACAGCCAAACTGGGGCTTGCTGGGTGGTGAATGAATGGATAAGAGGCAGTATCATGTAATGACTAAGAGTATGAACTGTAGAGTAAGGTTGTCTGAGTTCAGATTTTGGCACTATCCGTTCGCTGTGTAACCTCAGGGAAGTTATTTAGTCTCTCTCTGCCTCAGGCTCTTCACCTGCAAAATAAATGTAATACTAGTATGTGGTTAGTATAGGGTTGTAATGGGATTTCAGTGAGTTCCTATTAGAACGGTGCTTGGTACAAAGTAAAAGCCATAGTGTTAGTTGTTGCTGTTGTTCAGAATGTACAGACAAATGAACAGAAGAATAAATGGACTATAGTGTGAGTATCTAGTGTTAGCCAGTGTACTGAGGCACTAACCAAAGCCGAGGTTTGTTTATGCATCTTGCCTCAGGTCACAGAAATACCTGGTCTTGGAACCAAGGCCTGTGTGGTTCTAAGTCCCTTGCTTGGGCCATCAAAACCTCTACAGGGGAGGTTTTCTTAAGGGTGAGTCTTATTAATGGACATCCAGGGTGAATTCTTAAGTCAATAAAAAAAATCATCACTTTTGAGATGTTAAAAGTTAAATTATTTGCTAAATAAATAATTTAAATTTAACTGCAAAATCTAGATTTATATAATCCTTTATACTTAAGTTAGTGTACTCCTGCATTTAAAATTTTTAAATAGAATCCGTTGACTGAAAAAGCAATAGAAGCATTGGCTTATGTATATAGATTGAGGTATTGATTAAATATTGAAGGAGGATATCTAAATCCAACGTTATATTGTCAGTTACATAATTCAAATTTTATTATCAAGAAATAACGAGCAATTTGCTATAGTTTTGCCCAAATGGGTGTTCTAGTTTATATTATAGAAATTAAAAGTAGAAGAGTTAAAAGCAAAGCAGAGGACATCAAGCTTGAATCATTTACATATAGGTCAGATTTTTATCTGTTGCTTACTCCATTCACTCAGGATTCTGCTCTCATGGACCCAAAGTGGAGTCATGAAATGGAGTCATTATTGTCAAATGTGGGAGGTGCTTATAAAATGTATAGATTTCAGTTTAGATTTAATTGGTTCCTATGAATTATTTCTCAGTCATGGGTGACTTTCTGATTAGTTAGGATCACATCCTCAGTGTTATTTGAACTTAGATATATCTCATTAGAATGGGAAGAACAGAGACTACCATTCATATCTGCTTGGTATAGCTCACCCTCTGGTAGAAAAAAAAAGTCTACTAATACCATAATCATAGGAGAAGAAGGATGTATGGACTGCAGGGTAAAAAGTGGGGCAAAGAACTAGGCATAAAAGGGTTGGAAGGAAAGAAGTTCAAGATTTTCTAGGTACTGGAAGTCAGAGACACTGAGACATTTGTAACATACCGTGAAGGTATGCCTGAAATTTTTATCCTAATAAAGTACAATTTTGTAAGATATCTATACAGTGAAAGAAAATATGAAAACATAGTAAATTTTGTTCAATAGAAGTTTAGAAACATTAATAAAACAGGCAAGCAACAAGGAGAGATGTGGGAAGTATCTGGGGCTAAGTATTACAATTCATGGTATTGAAGAGAATGGGCCTTGGGACTCAACGTGAATTCACAGAGAAGCTGCTACTAATGAACTGTGTGGCGGGGAACTAAATTTGTTTGGGCCTCAGCTTCCACATTGATCAAATAGGGATACTGTTTTTTCTTTGCATACATGTTATAAAGAGTAGAGATACTGCAAATAACTGCATTTTTTCAGGTTCCTTGCATAAAAAGAGTGTATTTAGCAAGTCTCCAGCTTCCCCTCCTAAAGTATAGGTTCTCAAATGTCATTGAAGGATTGTAGCCAAGAATGAGGTTGAAGAACTAAGAAAAAGAGGGAATGTTTTTAACAACTTTTATACCTTATAAGCACTCAAAATTATTTGCTGAATTGATATGGTGAATGAAGTTTTACTAATAGACCATCATTCCCAACCATTTACATCTCACAGTTTGCTCTTTGCAAAGTTTCCACAGCCCTCAGAGAATTAAATCTGTTATTTTGAGAAACACTCCTGAAGACTTATATTTTAAATACATTTTTTCCATTCGTTAACATGAGTACTAATTACCTTCTCTCAATAGTTAAATGATTGCTGAGGTAGACATTAAAGAAAGCTTAAGAACCATATGCACAGACAGAGGAAGTATCAAATGATTCTTTGAACTAAATAACTTTATTTTGCAGATTCGAGCATGAATGTTGAAAAAGGGAAAAAAGGACTACTTGGGTTAAATGAAGAAATCTTCATTATATAGTTCATGTATTGTGATTATGGAGAGGAATACAAAATATTACTTATACAATAAAAGATTTATTACCAACCAATGTATCCCCCTGTCTAGGTAGTGTCCATGATAGAGATGTCGTTAGTTTAAGGATAGGCAGGTCCTGGGAAAGGAATGAATAATCTAACCAATGTAGACTTATCTGCTATACCTGCTTTCTGAACCTAAGGTGGCCCACTGGCTGTCTTCCTTTATCAGCAGATTCCCTTCTCCCTGCAATCTGATTGCTATTTGCAAGCGCCTCTAAATTTTTCAGTCACATATAGCTAGTTAACCTTCACCTGACCAAACTGGCTCACTTCCATAACTGCCGCTTAGAATTACCAGTGTGTTCATCTGCTCCCACTCGCCTTAAACCAAACAGAAGAACTGAGTCTGAAACCTGGACATCTTTCCTTAGACATTTTCATCATAGATCCTCTATGATGGTTTTTATTGTCCCAGGAAGGTCTACCCAATGAGATATCCAACAGCAGAAGTATTTGAAGCAGAATTTACCTGTCCTTTTATTTATTGAGCTATAATTCATTGAGGGACTGCAGTGGGCCAGGCATTCTACCAGGTGCGTGACATGGATCATTGTATGGAATCTTCATGGCATGGGTATTATTTTCCAGTCTTCTGGATTAGGGAAATCATACTCTGAAAGTTTCAAAAACTTGCCTAAGTTGCACAATTAGTAAATGTAAAGCTGTAATTCAAACCCCGGCTGGCCTGATTTCCAGCCCTGTGCTTTTTTCACACCTCTCCACATCTGGAATTGCCTCTATTTCAACTGAGAGCATCATTTTACAGAATACTGAGTTCCATGAGATGAATCTTTCCTGGACCATGAAATGCCATGCAAGGATTTCTCCGCCTAGGAAAACTCATATGTAATCCTTTTTGTGATTTATCTCTTTCCCGCAAAAGAACATTACAGAACAGGACATAGAGAGTAGGAGGATGATATTACTGGATGTAATAAATAAATTGACTCAACCTCAAATGACATTTACTTCATGTACTGGAAATGCATTCTACTTTAACAGTATCATAATCCTATTAATGCTAAATAAAGAAATATAATTAATTCCCAGTGTTTGTATTTTTGAAGATGAGTGGCAAAATCACTTTGCTGTCAGCTGATTTGAGGGAGATTTCTTTGATTTTTTTAAATTTGACAATTGTACATATTCATGAGGTACATGGTGATGTTTCAATATAATGTAAATTTGATCAGATCAAGATAATTAGCATATTCATCATGTCAAACCTTTATCATATTTTTTTGTTGGACCCATTTGCTAGCCTCCATCTGCCTATTTGAAACTACATATTGTTAATTGTAGTCATCCCACTGTGACATAGAATGCTAGAATTTACTCCGCTTATCTAGCTGTAATTTTGTATCCTTAACAAATCTTTCCTCTGTACCTTTCTTTCCCCTACCCTTTCCAGCCTCTCATATTCTCTGTTCTTTTTACTTCTGTGAGATCAACTTTTTTTAGTTTCCTCATATGAATGAGAACATGCAGTGTGTAACTTTGCGTTCCTGGCTTATTTCATTTAACATGAGGTCCTCCGGTTTTACCCACATTGCTACAAAACAGGATTTCATTCCTTTTTATGGCTGAATAGTATTTCATTGTATATACATACACTTTTTTTTCATCGATTCATCTGTTTTTGGACACTTAGGTTGATTCCATATCTTGGCTATTGGGCATAGTGCTGCAAGAAACATAGGAGTGCAGCTATCTCTTCAATATACTGATTTTATTTCCTTTCTGTAAATGCCAGTAGTGGCATTGCTGAATCATATGGTAGTTCTATTTGTAATTTCTTGAGGAACCTCCATATTGTTCTCTATAGTGGCTGTACTAGTTTACAGTCCCACCAACAGTGTATAAAATTTCCCTTTTCTCTGCATTCTTGCCAGCAGTTTTTAAAATTGTCTTTTTGATAATAGCAATCCTAACTGGGGTGAGATGATACCTCATTGTGGTTTTGATTTGCATTTGCTTGGTGATCAGTGATGTTTAGCACTTTTCTTATATTTGTTGGCCATTATGTTTTCTTTTGAGAAATGTCTGTTCAGATAATTTGCCCATTTTTTAATCGGATTGTGTGGGATTTTTGCTGTTGAAATGTTTGAGCTACTTGTATATGCTGGATAGTAATCCCCTGACAGCTGAATAGTTTGCAAATATTTTCTCCCATTCTGTAGGTTATTTTTTTCCACTCTGTTGATTGTTTCCTTTGCTGTGCAGAGGGCTTTCAGTTTGATTTAATCCAATTTGTTTCTTTTTGCTTCTTTTCCCTGTGCTTTCGAGGCCTTATTTATAAAGTATTTTCCCAAACCAATCTCCTAAAGCATTTCCTGTATGTTTTCTTCTAGTAGTTTTATCATTTAACGTCTTACATTTGGGTCTCTGATCCCTTTTGAGTTGATTTTTGTGTAGGGTAAGAAGTAAAAGTCTAGTTTTATTCTTTTGCATATGGATATACAATTTTCCCAGCACCAATTATTGAAGGAACTCTTCTTTCTCCAATGGCTGTTCTTGGCACCTTCATCAAAAATAAGTTAGCTGTAGATATGCAGATTAATGTTTGCATTGTCTATTCTGTTTCATTGGTCTATGTGTCTGTTTTTATGCCAGTACCATGCTGTTTTGGCTACTATAGTTTTGTAGTATATTTTAAGTCTGGTAGTGTCAATTTTTTCCTTTTTGAAATGAGTCTATTCCCACATTTGCCAGTGCCTTTCATTTTATGCTTATCATTTTTTATGAGAAAACTGTGGTAAAAGCTGGCTTTAAATGTCTCCCTCAGGGCTTTAAAACAGACTAATTTTTAGAGTTTAGATGAGAAATTAAATGCAACTTGTAGAACAGTAAGAAATTAACACCAACATCAAAAAACTCCTTTAGCTGATGACATAGACAAAATTTTAGCAATGAGACACCTTGGGCTTTACCACATTCTTTTCTTATTATCAGGATAGAAGACTCTCATATCCCTTCGGAAGTGATGGGGACTTTTTTTTCTCCTTGACAATAGAAAAAATGAATAAAAAGTTAAATTTGAGGGAGGGGGCTTGGCAAAAACTGAAGTTCTCAAAAATTTGATTAGTCAAAAACAAGATGCTTTTAGGCATTGCTAGCAAACCTCAGTTTGGACTGATAGGAAACCTGCTATCAAAAGTTAAGTTCAATTTACAGTAAAAATAATTGGTAGGTGTCAAAGGTTGTTGTCTCATGTAACAGTTAAATCAACCCTCAGAGTAAGATGGTATTATTTGCATTTTGCTGATGAGGAAATCAAGAATTAGAAATTGCTTTTTATCACTATTACTGATAAATTCAGAGGCTGACCTTGAACCCATGGCTATCAGACTCTAAGGCCCCCTGCCCACTCCCACCTATCTCACTATTCTGTTTGCAGATTATTCACCAGTCATATAAGATTCATGCATTTGGAGAAGGCTTTTACTTTCATTTATATTTTATTTTCTATATATAAATGATTTTTATGTCATGTAATTTTTATCCCTCCCTCATCATCACCAGTATTATTGTTCATTTGTTTTATGTAGTAAAACCAACAAAAAAGTGCTTTTTAAATAATGATGCATGACTGAAGCTTTATGTTTTTAACTTCAGATGTTACATGGGGATGTTAAATATTATTGCAAAAGCACAGAGCTATTTTTGAATCAGGTGCATACAGATCATAATGGATATTGGCACTGTATATTTACAGTAGTCTAGGGAAGCAACATTTGTCAAAATCATAACCTTGAACAATGCATTTTGTTTTCTATTAGTAACCCCCTACAATGTCCAATTTTTAAAATCCTGGCCACATATCTGCTACCTGGTTGGTTAGGGGTGAAGGAGACAGTACACGCTGCAAGAGACACAGTTTCGGAGGTCACTGAATCCCCTCACTGTTCCCTGCTCCCTCCCCTCTTCTGCAAGGACCTGCTGTCCCTCCGTTCAGTGGCTTGGCCACTGCACCCGGATTCAATAACATGATGAGTATGTTTACTTAGCTCTGTCAACACTCAAAATACATTTGCCTGTCCTTAAGTAACAGGAAGATAACCATATTGATGTTTAAAAGTGCTGCCTGTAATTAATTTCTTTCTTTTGAAGCATGGCCATTGTTAACGATCCCTGTTTTACTATGCCTCTTCAGCTGGAGCCATTCTTTGCCATCTAAAAATAAATGGCTTTGTTATGCACATTTATTCCATCTGCATTTATTGCGAATACAGTTAATATATTAATACTAGGAATCCAGGCAGATGAAGTGCACACATTCGTTTGTCTTCATTATTATAGAATTAGTGATCCTGATCTCCTCAATTCCAGTCTGATTCATTTCAAAAGGTTTTGAGTGTGTGTGTCTTTGCTGAAACTGCATCTTTGAGAGTGACCATGAATGTGTTTAAAATACATGTTTACCCTGCTGACTGGGTCATGGCCTGGCCAGAGCAAGAACCGATTTTCTAGTCATGCCCAGGGTCTAAGTTAGCATGAGTTTTCTCTTGCTGCAGAGTGTGTGAATCCAGGTTCTGGTATTTTTCTGAGCTCTCCATGGAAGAGCCTTGTCTTCAGCGGCAGGTTGTACTTTGATTTTATATAACGTGTTTCGGTGGATTTTCCGTGGGATAAGATTCAAATAATTATATAGCCATCCATTTGGCATCTGATAGACATTATGTTTTTATCTGCTTTCTGGTGGATTAGTTAGGATTCTGTTGTGGCGCAGGAAAGAAGAGTACTCTTACGTTCATTTGGCATTTTCAGCTTTGACCTGTTTTCCTAGACCTCCATTTCAGCTTTAGTGGAAACTAAATTATTAACATGATCTGTATTGTGCCTGCGCAGAGAGCTTAATCCAGCCTGTTTTTTAAAGTGCTGCCAGGAATCTCTGAAGTAACAGGAAAACAGATTTTTGGAAGCCCTGTCGAATAAGAGGGCCTGGGCGTGGGCTGTGGAGGCAGACCGGCTTGGGTTTGAATCTTGACACAGTTCCTGCTTGTTCTCTGTGGAGTCTGAAGTCGGTAACTTAAGCTCTCCGAGCCCCTGTGCCCTCATCCACAATAACACCTACCACAAAGAGCTGCTACAAAGGCTAAATTAAATTGAACATGAAGTGGCCGTCTCAATGCGGTGATTCAACAAATGTTAATTCCTCCCGCTTCCCCTTTCTTCATTCCCTTGTCCACCTGGAAGAAATGAGGGTTTATTTTATGCTAAGCATATTTAGTGAGCGACATCAGTTAAGATGGGCAAAGTAAATTTGCTAAAGTGAATTACAAGCTGAAGGTAAATAAATAAGGAAATGGTAAGTACCTGTATGTGTTTACGTTGGGGGAAGTAGGGAATATGTATCCCAGGAAGGACAGTTAAAACCAGAGCCAAATTTCTGTTAGGAAGAAATGTGGTTTATGGAAGCATTAAACGTGGAGCAGGAGGCTTGGGTTCTGGGGCAGTGCGGTGGTTTTCCCCAGATCACCCAGCGCCGCTCCAGCTGCTTCCTCACCGGCACCCGGACGGTCAATGCAGGTGCCTCAATGTGCTTGGGAGATTTTCTAAATTGTGATAAGCCAGTCCTTCCCTCCCACCCCCACGCAGGCCTGAATGGGTTTACCTTTGAGTTCCCACTAAAAGCCGCCCACTGGCAGTGCTGTTTGACTCCCAGAGCAAAAACCACTTGGAGGAAATTCTTCAGCACAAGTTCAGTTCTAGTGAATCTGATAAGAGCACTCATATGCAATTTCTCAGGGACAATTAGAAGTAGGCAAACGCATGAATTGATGGATTTTCTTGCTAAATATTAACCGCCAACCCAAAGAAGACTGCTTTCAGAGCTTTTGACAGTATTTAATATCTGTTGTGCCTCTCGTGCTCCCTGCTTGATTACTTATAATGTACTAGAGCATTCTGTGTATTCGTCAGACTTATTTTTAATCACCATCTAAATAGATGTCCATTGTAGAAACTACATTAAAGCTAGCGGGGAGGCAAAGATCACCCAGAGAATCATAGCTGTTCCCATTTTGAAATGGATTTTTTTCAATGTTTTTCTGTGTGTGTATATATTTTCTGTGTATATGTATCCCTTACATTTTTTCTTTTCTCCCCAAATGAAGATAATAATAGTACCTCCTTTTTTGTAACCTCATTTTCCCATCAAAAATGTAATATGAACATTAAAAAATGAAGATATGTCCATTTCAATATATTTCTATAAGTTTTTAAAGGTTCTATTGCATTCTACTTTATGAATGTACCCAGAAGTATCACCTAATCTCTTAGTCTTCTATATTCAGTTTGTTTTCATTTTAATTATTATGAAAGATGCCACAGAGGACAGCAGCACTTCACCGTTTTCCTAAAACACAGTTCTCCTGTCTTCTGCTCTCTTGAGTTTCTGGTGATTTTGTTTTGTTTTGTTTTAACATGGTATTCCAGGTCCTCTATTCTCAAGCCAGAGCTGGCATTTAGAACTCATTTCCCACAAATCCACTAGCTGACCTTAGCTCTGGTCAGAATAACTCTACTTTTCACATCCCCAGAGCATACCCTACTTTGTCACTGTGGGTCTTAGTGTTGGTCTGCCTGCAACCCCTCCTTCTATCTCATCTATACAAATCTTTCCAACTGCTGAGGCTCATCTCCAGTCTCACCCTCTTCCTGAAATGCTAGTTTACCCAGCTGGAAGGAATTTCTTTCGTCTTAACTATTTTACGACTGTTTGTATCTGTCAGGAAACTTAAGATACTCTACATGGAATTGTAGTTTTTGTGAAGACATCTGATGACAAGCCACAAGTCTTGATTTGGAATGTTGGTAAGGCCCCTGAGGTTGCTCCTGAAGCCCCTTTCCTTGACTGTTTTATCTCGAGGACCCTGACACCCTGGTCCTAAGTGTCCTTCCCAGCTCCAGTAGTATCCCTTGTGCTCCTACTGAGGGACAAGTTCCTTGGGCGGGACCACAAATCACAGTGTGTCCTCTTCTAGCCCCCTTGACTCTGTCCTGTTGAATGAAGAAATGATAGTGAGTTCACAGCTCTCTGCCCAGGGCTCTGTGTTTTTCCTCCAGACTTCATTAACTCATGTGCAATTCATTTAGGCCAGTGACTCTCAACTGGTGAGGGAAGAGGCTTCATCAGGTTCACCTGGGGTTAGTTTAAGCACCTGGCCTGGTTTGCCCAGGACTGAAAGCTTTCCCAGGGTTCCACTTTCAGTGCTAGAAGAAGGACGGCCATGCCTCTCACTCCAAGGGCATATTAGAATTCATGGACAAAGTGGTGGGCCAAGGGAGAGATCCGCCATGCCACCTGTCTCTAAAACCATCGCTGCCTTGCTTGCCTTCTGCGGCCTTGCCTTCCGTCTGTGATATTGAGATTCCCCATTTTTCCTCTAGGAGTTCATTTCCCGTTTTGTAATTTCCAGTGTCATCAGCAGGCATTATTCCATTCTAACTTTTCTGCCATCTTCTGACTGTTTAAGTACAGTGAACTCTTCACCGTGTCATGACATGGTGAATTGATTATATGAAAGTACGTAAAATTCAGCTTTGGGTACACCAACTCCTGCTTTCATTATTTAGAGTCTCATCCAGGACCCAATTTTTCCCTTGCTTTTATCATTCTGGCTCTTCAACTCCCAGGGTCTTGTTTCTTATTCATTTGTGTTCTTGTTTTGATGATTTCCAACTTTGACTTTCCCTTGCCTACACTACCTTAGCCAAGGGATGGACATTTAAATCTGCTCCCCATACCTGGTTGCCACCTTCCACCTGATGAAGTATTGGACATAAACTGACATCAAGAACATTACTACTTTCGAATTTAATTCTAGTTTCATTTTTTCCTGTCTCAGTCAGAGAAAGCCCACCATTGTTTCGTTAGAAAATGTTTTGATGGGGGAGGGTGCTACAAAATTATGTAACTAAAATACTTTGTGTGCAATAGAATCACTTTTTACTCAAATTTATATTATAGAAATGACAAACATGATTTTAAATTGCTTTACAATAAATACTGTGTTAAGAAATTCTTTATCATGCCTCCGTTTTTATGCCAATCCCTCAAATCATATCTAGTGCATTTGTAATGACTTTATGGGCTGCAGATGAAAACACATGATTTAGTCACTTCATTAAAGTGAGTAAATGGATGAGTTCATTTATTTTAAGTAAAAAGAAGAGCTACTGTAGACATCTGAATTTAAACCTATAGGATTTATATAAATACATCAGTTTTGAAGGGCAGAGTTGTGTGGAAAATTCCCAAAGAGTCTCTAGAGTCCAGGAATCTTAGCGATGGAAGGGACTGTTGAGGTCAGTGAGCCGAGGCCTCTGCAGAGCCAGCCTCTCCTTGACAATAGCTCTATGCATTGTCTCTGCTTATGAATTGCATGCAACTGGAAATGCCCTACCTCTGAATAGCCCCCATTGCTGAACAGTTCTGATTGTTAGAACATCCTCTTTTATTCTGAGACTAAATCTAGCACCCTGTCATGGCCACCCATATGCCAGCTATATATATAGATGAAGATAGTGCTATGTTGGTGCTGCTGCTTCTCTTCAAGTTATCGTTCCCTGTTTCTTTAGCCGGTCTTCATAAGACAGAGAGTCGTGATATCCCTTAAGTCCCCTCTGAGCCATCATGAGATAACTAGAATTGACACCGTATTTGATGTGTGGCTTGTCTAGATCATAATATATTGATGTAGCCGGTCTATGGTTGTTGCCGCAATTAGTAAAAGGGGCCAAGGTCACAGTTGTTTCTGGGAGAAGGCAATTGAGAGCCCATTCAGACCATGTTCATGGGAACTTTGTTTCACTAAATTTTATTCTTCCTCTTTAACTTTTAGTTTTATCTCTTGGTTGGCTTTGAAATATATGCATTTAACTGATTTGTAAATACACTGCAACATTTATAAACAGCAGTAAAGTATAGAATTATGAAGATGTGAAAGCTTTTTTCCTTCTTATATTCTATCTTCTGTGTTTTCCATTGTCGTATTTCCCATTACCTTATGCCTCATACTTAAAAATTATTTTCTAAATACTGATTAAGGAGCAACCTTATGCCCTACATTGCTTTCTCTTTTTTCTGCTTCTACTTGGCTTCTGCCCTTCCATTTATGTTTTTGCTTTCTTTTCTCACCTTCTTGATCATAGAAGCATTGACTAAAATTCACTGGAACAGATGGAAATATTTTAATATCAGTTGGATACGAGAGAGGAACAAATTATGTAACATGTTAAAATTTATGAAGGGCTGATTTTCATATAGTTCAGACCAACAAATTTAATAAACAGTTGGTTTCTTAGGGACTGAATCTTTAGATACTAACCAATATATAGAATTATCTTGACTGGAAGATTATCCCATAAGAAGGACATAAAAAGAAAACAATTCTGAAACATGTATTTGTTGTGGTGCAGTGAATATGAAACATACATGTTTTGATTCAACAATATTTCAACATTTCAGTTCAACAAATATTTATATGCTGCAAGGGTGCAAAGAGAAATAAAACATGCTTCCAGTCCCTTGGGAACTGGCAGCCTATTAAGAGAGACAGAAGCTTTAAAATAGTCTTATAGTTGATATAGAAAATGTATAAAGTGCAGCCTCTCCAACATCTGATAGTTTTTGACTTGTTAACAATAGCCATTCGAACTGGCGTGAGATGGTATCTCATTGTGGTTTTGCTTTGCATTTTCCTGGTGATTAGTGATGTGGAGCCTTTTTTCCCATGTTTGATGGCCACTTGTATGTCTTATTTTGGAGATCTTATGAAGGGGTAGAGGGAAGAGATGAGACAGATGTGTAGATTGAAGTAGTCCTGAAAACTGAGATGGCAGATATTGTTAAGGAGCACAGGTAGAAAAGCTTTGAGAATTGATGGGGCATGATGATTTACTGATGTGATTGGAAGAGAACGGAAGGATCCCAAAGGAACCTGTAGAGATGTCATGTGTGAGCATCTGTAACCAATACAGGGTGACACCTTGTATTGAGAATGGAATGCAGAGGGATTGGTTTCTATTTATTTAGGGTATGCCCCTTCCTTTCCTCCTGATGTTCCCTATTGCTTTACTTTCAACTCTTAACAGTATGTGTGCGAAGTAGGAAATGTTATCTCAGGGTGATGTTTAGCTTGAGTTTTCAAAGGTAGCTCACAAATGCTGAAGTTCTAGAGTTGAAACAGAAATCCACCAAGCTGATGAATTAGAAAGCTGGAGAATAATTACTGAATAATTTTGAGAAGTGTTGAAGGCTCTGATTTTTGTCTAAGTTGTCATTCATTGGGCATGATGCATGTTAGAAACGCCAATTAAAAGGCTTCTCAGATTTAGACTCTGATAGTCTTTATAGTAAGAACCGTGATGTTGTCCTGTTCTCCCATTTACTGTGCTACAGGTATTTGCTGGATTCATGATAAGGCCTTGAAAACAGCATCATGTTTTAACACATTCTTCTACTTTGAAAGCAATATTTTAATAGTGATTTTTATATATTTTTTCTTTTTTTATTAATTTTTCAATGCTTTTCATAGTGACTTTTAAAAAACAGAAAAGTAGAAGAAAATTGTCCACAATAAGTTCTGCGTGACCGATTTAACACAATCCATTTCTTTTTCACATGCTGTAATAGCATTAAAAGTTTAATTTTCAGAAGTTTAAAGAAATGAAAAAGGAAGTACCTTGAAAATAATTTTATATGAGAATAGTTTTTCCTTTCAAATCTGTTTGTGAACAGAAATAGGCGTGATTACACTTGAGATGTAAGAATGCTCTGAAAAGTTGCCAAGCTGATTCTAAACATGGACTAGATTTCAGTTTTCTGGAATGTGCCACTTTTATTGAAAGACTGTTTAAAATGTGAGCTGAATTTTAAAGATTTCTGCAAGAATATTAAAATGCACTTGGCTGATCTTTTTATAAAATACTTCTGGTGAAGTGTACGTAATATTTTAATGAAAAATGTTACCTTAATATATTAAAGCTCAAATTGACAGAAAAGAATGCCATTGTCCCAAAATTCATGAGATTAATTTGTTTTCTAACTCTTCCTCTTATAGTTTGTTTTAATGTGTGTTTGTAAATCTCTCTGTATGTTTAATTTCATTAACCTGGCAGTTGTATATCAGTATTGGCAGTTACTAGTTCTAGCAGAAATAAATAAACAGATATCTAACGTGATAAGAGTTTTTCTTAGATGAGAATCAAAGTAGACAAAAATGAGAGAAAACAGTTCACAGTTCATGTTTTTTTAAAAGATGAAACATATCTACTGCTCAAATAGATAGTTATGTTAAACAGGACGTCCCCTGGATGGAATGATTGTAAAATATACAATGATACTTAACAATGTAAAGAAATCTTTTTATAATAATTGCATGTATTTATATATACATTTATGTATATATTTTATATAATTGTATCTTGTATCTGTGTTTCAGGTCAGATATTCAATTATCATAAAATGAGGCATACATGTAGTCTAAGGCAAGAGGCCTTCTTAGACTCAGTCTTTTGTGCTGTAACCACAGCTGGGTCATCTACTTCAACTAGGACTAGGAAGTCCCATAGTCCCTGTTGTCAGCATGGGAAATGTGACAGGAATGAATAGCCCAGAACGTTAGCTTGAACTTGCGATTTAATAATGTTGAGCTTTTAATTGCATTCTTGGCAATGTTGACTTTCATCTCATAACAATAAACTGTTTATGGTAATGTCCCAGTAAATAAAGTGTGACGCTGAAGCAGAGACAGGTGGCACAAGGAATCCCTCAGCTTTCATGTAAATGTGCAGCCAAAGGTGTTCATTTTATCTGCTTATTTGCCTTACAGTTATATGTCCAGAAAATTCTGAAAGGAACTCTGTGCTTAGATCTTATTATTTTTACTGTTTCTAGGGAGTAGTTGTTTTTTTTTTTTAACTGAGGTATAATTTTCCTACAGTCAAATGCACTGCTCCTAAGGGTATAGTTAATCAGCTTTGACAACTGCACACAGTCTTTTAACCTATTCCTTCCACAAGATGTAGAACATTCCATCAGCCCTGAGAGTTCCTTTGTTCCCTCCATAGTCAGTATCCCCTGCTACTTGAAGTAGTCGGTGTCAGGATTTCCAGCACCAGGTTGGATCTTAACGTTAATTCTTAGAGATTATATGTCAGACTGACATGTCAAAAGGGATCTTCAGAGCTATGTTTTTCTTTCAGGAGTTTTTTCTCCATAGAGAATTATTCGGAAGTACATGAATGAGGTTTAAAACTCAGAAATACAGATTTCCTTTCCATTGCTTCTAAAGCACATGACAGCATTCTCAGTGTCTAATTGTTATTAAAGGACGAGCGGGTCAGTTTCCAGCCTGTCAAAAATATTTCAAGTAATTTTCTTTCTTGTATTTTCATTTGGCTCTATTTTAATTTCCACTTATGCTAAAAAAAATGCCAGCATAATAAATTTCACATAAATACCTTAAGTTTGTGTGGTGTATACTCCCTTTGTATAGGATGGAGTAGATGATCAATTTATATAAAGTTAGTAAGAACAATCAATAAACATCGTGAATAAAGACAAATCGCTCAGTATACCCCCCTGCCCTGAGTTTGGAGAAGCAATGTTTGCCTTGGTATCTCTCAGCCTCTGTGGGGTGATAGGAGATAAGTCAAACCCACCTCACATACATACCTTCTCCATGACTGTGTGCCATTGCAAGAAATGTGAAGCTCTGTCATTTGGATCTCATGGTAGCCAGACAAAGAATACTTTGCTTCATCTTGGAAAGTGTGTGTGTGTGTTTTGTGTGTGTGTGTGTGTGTGTATACACACACCGGTGTATAGCATCATATATTGCCCCTAGAGATTTTCTCTTCCCTTCTTTTATCTAATGTGCTTTTCTTGAAAAATAAATTGCAGAGGCAAGTTTGTAATAAACTGAATAATGCAGTGAGATACACAGTTCTAGGATACAGGGCTACTTGTATTTCATTATTGCAACACATGGAGTATACAATGAAATTGCACTGCTGTTGTAATTTATTCTCTTTATTAAAATAGACAAGCATTAGACAAGCCATAAAATTTCCATCTGCATTCACAGCAGGCTCCTACCATCTGAAATACAGATTTCCCCCCTTCTCTTGAAAACACCCAGGACTGAAACATTTTAATATTGGGGATCAAGAGAATTATAATATTTAATTTCTGAAAGCGATGGTTATCCTCATCTGTGCTTTTGACTGCTGCCTCCATTTTAAAGAGAAAGCTCGCCTTTTATACTTAAATGTCACTGAGGACACAGGAGTTGGGTCAGAAAGATCTGCAGTGCAGCAGAGGGAAATGAATGGGTTCCCAGCTTGATAATTCTGCTGTAGTTCTGTTTCTATCACCCTACCAGCCTAATCACCTTCAGAAGGAAAACAAAAGACATTTTTGCAGTGGGGCTGATGATCACTCTAGAGGCAAGGCAACCACTGTCGTTTTAGCACATTTTTCTCTACTGCCTGAAGGACAAAGGCTTTTAATAATGGGAAATTGCCAACCAACGCATGGAAAAGTGAAAGCCTCCTTCTCTGGCTAGAGAAAGAATTCATTTCTTTCTTTCTGTAATTTCAAAGCCAAATACTTGCTGGACATTTTAGGCATAGAAAGCATAGAGTTCTATAAAGATAGCTAAAAAGGTAATTGTAAATTCTGATCCTCTTTTTAGCAAACCGTTCCCCCACTTGGAGAATATTCTGTTTCAATTTTTCATAAAGGCAGTCTGATGAAAAATTTAAACAAACTCTTTTAGGAGCAAGTCTTCCGTCAGATGTCACGCCAAGCTCCCATTTGGTAGGAACGGTTATGTAAGGCAGTCTGTGCCATCTATCTCAGTAATAGACATCTAACAGGAATCCAGGGTCCAGGAAACTCCAATGCTTGTCTCTCCCAGAAGACTTCATGTTTGTGGTATTTCTGCCTCCGTTAACTTAAGTGTAATAAAAAATTTTAACAAGGTTAATCTGTTTAGAACAATGTGAGCAAAGGAGGGGGTATATTCTCTCCTTGGAGAGTAAAATAAAATGTTCATGCAGTACTGTAATTAGGTAAATGCAGTAAGAATAAAAATGATACTAGAGCAAGTTTGTTCATTGGATAAAGGGATAGGATACAGTGCTTTGAGAAGGACCTCCAAGGACACTGAAGGGGAAACTGAAAAAAATAAAAGTTCTGAAGTCTTAAGCAGTGCGTATTGATTTATTATTTACAAAGGACTTTCATATACATTATCACATTTGATCTTTGTAACTCTGAAAAAGGATAGTGTCATTTTCACAGAAGTTACTCTACTTGCTCAAGGTCAGTTGGCTACCAAGTTACTCTGGATCCTGAGTGATTTCCTCCCTGCCTGCCCTCTTCCCTCCTTCCCTTCCTCGCCAATCCCCCTCACTTCCTGCCTCTTTTCTTCCCCTTTCTTTCTTCCTTCAACGTGTTAAACATGAAAAGTCTAGTATCTCCTCTTCTTCTGCTAGAATAACCATTTCAGGCACATACCCATGGTGAAAGCAGCAAAGAAAGGTCTAAACCTAACCAGATTATATCACAGAGACCTGGAGGAGGTGCTGAAAGTGTCTCCCTTCCTGGCAGGGTCATTAGCACTAAGGCAAAAACAGAGAAAGAGCAGTTGGGTTTTGACAAAGAATTTCTAAGTACAGTGGTTTAATTTTGTTTTTCCAAGACAGAGTCTCTGTCACCCAGGCTGGAGTGCAGTGGCGTGATCTTGGCTCACTGCAACCTCTGCCTCCCAGATTCAAGCTATCCTCCTGCCTCAGCCTCCCAAGTAGTTTGGGAACGCACACCACCAAGCCCAGCTAATTTTTGTATTTTTAGTAGAGACAGGGTTTCACCATGTTGGCCAGGATGGTCTCAAACTCCTGATCTCAAGTGATCCATCTGCCTTGGTCTCCCAAAGTGCTGGGATTACAGGTGTGAGCCACCATGCCTGGCCTAATATTTTGGTCCTAAAACACAAATATTTTGCCCTTGACAGGTGAGAGACAACTAAGGTTTGGTATAACTTACAAAGATGACATGTGTGAAGTTGTTTCAACAACTGTATGTGTATGGTAATTTATTATTACATTATTAGTGTTATCACTCTGCTGCTGACACAATCATAGTTTATCTTGGTGGTTAGAGTCAGTCAGCTCTGGAGTAGGATTGCTGGATTTCCTGTGTTTGAGTCTTACCTCTGTTGCTCACTAACTGTGTGGCCTTGGGCTTGTTAATTAACCTCAGTCAATTTCCTCATGTATAAAATAAAGACAACAATAATCCGTCTCTGCGGGGGATCCTTGGGAAAATTTCCTGAAATGGTCAATGTAAATTGTTTTAGAAGTGTGCTTAAAAAAGTCTCTGATGTTTTTCTCTTGTTCCATTAAAGAATATACCTCAGATTAAATCTTGGTTGAGACTTTCATAGATAAGTTTCTCAATATTTTTTAACAGCAATATTTCTTAAACACTAGGCAACCAAGAGAGAAATGCTTCTAATAAGTGGTAAATGCTTATAATGTCATTCAATATCATATAATTCAATTTTCCCTTTTAAAAGCAGATTGATTGCCTTTTATTGTTTTAGAGATTTATTTTACAACAAACATATGAAAACTGCTCAGGGAAAGGGGTGATAGGTATTATCAGATTTTGATTAATAGAATTTAAAATGGAATTTGAGAGTGATCTTCAAAGCATTCGGATCTATACCTTCATAAGAAAGAATTTTTTGTTGTTTTTGATTTCTTGGATATCATTTAGCAACTTACGTTTTTACATTGAATGGTATCTCTGTGACAGAAAAAGCTAAGTTCTTTATAAAGAACGTCTTGCTAATAGTAGTATTTCATTTCCTTCCTCTCATTTTCTATTCTTTCCATTTTTAACAAATATTTTAACATCTATTTTTTAGGCACCATACAAGATGAAGGAAAACAGTGGCAAACAACAGCCAAAGCCTTGCCCACTTGGAATTTAAAGTCTGTGTTTTTCATACCTTGAAAAACCATTTATTACACACTTATTTTACGTTTTTTAAATTACCCATTTATTTCACATTTAAGTGTGAAATAATTTAAGTGTGTAGTAATTTGGGGGTATTTGCTCTCAAAAAAACACAAAAGATGGATATTGCCTTTACCCTTGGAAATACCGAAAATGTCTCTGTATTTTTTGTTTCAATTTTTTATTCTTTTGTTTAAAAGAAGAAAAGAATATAGTTCTTCCCCATTTACATATAAATTTGTAAATTGTCCACTTTAAAAATTGTTACCTTATTTTCTTATTACATTAGCAAACAGTTTACTAGTAGCCTCTATGGCTATATTGTCTTATTTTTCTAAATTATATCCGTTGTTATTAACTCTTCTCTTGAGATACCACTTTACAGCATTTCTAGATCACTTGAGCAGCATTAATCATACTTTTAGACTGTTCAGTTGGCCAAAATAAATGATTATCTAGATGCTGTTGTTTTTTCTTAAGATTAAAAAAATCTCCTTCCTCTTGACTCCAGTGGGCTGGTAGGTAACACCTTGGTTGTTACTTAGAAACAAATTAATCCTATCTTTTTATAAAAACTTATGACATTTTTCTACAAGAAAAAGGATTTAGAAAAGACATTTATGCATATATTCCCTTTTCCGGGTTGTACTGCCTTTTTCATTCTCATTTTTGATATGTACATCATATTTACTCTTTTGTTCTGTGATTCATGTTAAGGTTGTTTTGTTTTGGTTCTCTTGAAGTTGGTGTGACTTAAGGAAATTATAATCTTTTGAATTTCTTTTTGGGCTGTGTCAACATATTTTCTAATGAAAACATCCTCATAAGCCCTTTGGGGCCATCACAGTCAGAGAAATGTTGCCCTGTATACTTAGCCACGCCTCCCAACCTTGAAAGGGCCCTACGTCTAGAGCCTAAGGGAGCGTTTAAGTTGCACATTCTGAATAATGGCAGTCTTCCCTATTTTGCCCTATATGGGCCCTTTATTCTCCTCTAATTTTCTTGCCTCTATCCAGATACAAGTATTTGGAGGAATGTCTTTAGCCACAAATAGCAGTAGGTCTAACAGTGAGGTGAACAAAGAGGGGTTTCCTTTTCCCCCACAAAACAAGCAATCTGAAGGTAGATGGCTGCTGGTGTTACTTCGGTTTAGTGATGTTGGCCTTCGCCCCCTTCGTTCCATGCCACAAATCTGCATTCAAGGTGGAAAGAAGTGAAGGACAGGGTCAGCCTTCAATGCCTTTATCAAAAAAAGCAAATGCCTTCCCTGAAGTCCCAACCAACTTGGGTTTATGTCCCGCTAGCCAGAACCGCATGTTACACCCCCGCCACCCCAGCTGCTAGGGAGACTAGAAAAGGAGTAGTTGGCATTTTTGCTGGAGCGGGTAGCAAAAGAAAAGGGCTTGGGAATATCCAATGGATGAACAGAGAACAAGTCATCTATGTCCAGGATAGCCCACCCTATATATGCTCCCAGGGCTAGCTCTAATGTCCCCGGGTAAAGCCTTTCCCAGATCCCTCAGAGTTTACTTTGTGAATCCACCTGGTACTGTGGTCATCATCAACTAGAGTGTGCTCTCCAGGCGAGGGCTCCATCACCTCACACGGTACCTGAGAGATGGTGCTCAGTGATGGTTTGCTAAGAAATGAATGAATGTGTTGGGATCCTCTTGGTATTGCCTGAAGCAGCTGCTGGAGGTATGCAGAGTGCTGAATGAGGAATTCTCCTTTCCACCTGACGTTCCATCCTTGTCCCTGGACATTCCTCTGATGAAATGCGAAACCACGGCACTGACCACTCATATTCATTAAGATCCTGTGGGGAAGTTTTGGCCAAAGTGCTGCAGGCTCACGTGTGATAGAAATATTCTTGTTTGGGACAGTAAGCTTTCTGCCTTCCTAAAAATTCTTACACAGTTTTAAATAGTTATAGCCATTTAGTCTCTTGATGATATAAATTTTAGCTCAGCATAACAATCAGTGCAGTTTTCTGAAATGAGAAAATGTACAAAATATCTATTCATAGGAATTATTCTTGGTTATGTCTGAATAGGCATATAATTCAAAATATAGTTTATGCTTCCTGGAATTTATCCAGAGAAGATAGTTAAACAAGTGTGCAAAGACGTATGTGCAAAATTGTTTTTTTCTAGCAGTGTTTTTTAATGAAACCTGGAAAAATTCAAGCTCTTTACTAGGAGTTGGGTTAAATGGATAATGGAACACTATAGAATCATTAAAAGTGATCACATAGGACATCCTGAGAGTATAGCTTTGTTGTGGGGCATATCAAGTAGGCTGTGTGTATGTGAGAAGTGACCTTCTCTCTGTTTACAAAGCTGAAATTATGCATATATAAGGGTAGCTCTTCATCAAAATGTTAAATAATTATCTCTTGATGGTAATATTTTTTACCTTTAGTTTTCACAAAGCATAATTTTCCCAAAAAATGCTTTAGGTTAATGAAAAAATAGTATGAAAGACTATGTATGAAAGTTCAACTAACTAGACCCAAATTAACAATAAAACTGAATTAACAACCTTATTCTTCTAATTCACAAGAGTGGAAAATCAGGACAAAAAGTGAACTATAACCAGGAATAGACTGGAAATTATAATCTTCAGAATATGTCTTGGATTGCATCTCTTCCACTTCCCCCATACCTTGTTCCACTACAATGAATGATATCCCTGACTACAAACGCCTGCCATTTCCTTTCTTACTGAATAAAGTGACTGAACTATATGAAATGCAAGTAGAATAATACATTGATGAATTTTTTTCTTTTTTTTTAATTTTTTTTTATTTTTTTGAAAGAAAAAGAAAGAGTGAAAGAAATTAAAAAAAAAAAAAAGAATGTAAGAGAGAAAGAAAGAGGAAGAGAAAGAGGGAGAGAGAACGGGATTCTTGTTCTATTGCCCAGGCTAGAATGCAGTCTAAAAATGGGTATTAAAAACCTCTTTTATGCCAATAATTGTGCTT
>CAUYLG010058339.1:0-32816 GCA_963573385.1 Cacajao melanocephalus
TGGTTGGCTGCTTGTTTGTTATTTTCATCCCTTATTCCTTCCTGTCTCCATTGTTAAGCACAATTATTGGCATAAAAGAGGTTTTTAATATCCATTTTTAGACTGCATTCTAGCCTGGGCAATAGAACAAGAATCCTGTTCTCTCTTCCTCTTTCTTTCTCTCTTACATTCTTTTTCTTCTTTCTTTCACTCTCACTTTCTTTCCTCTCTTTTTCTTTCTTTCAAAAAAATAAAAAAATTTAAAAAAATTAAAAAAAAAGTATATGGTATATCTTCCTTCATGAGGCAATCAAATTCAATACACTTGTTATATAATTATTACATGTTTTATCTTCTCCTGAAAGGAATCCCTTATATACATATTTTAGTTCTAAACTTGCTTTAATGTCAGTCAAACAGAAAAAAAAACAATCAAGTTTCACAAGAACTATTTCTGGGTTGGTAAGGATTTTTACCAACATCATTAAGCTGCATTTTGCATCATTTGCATCCAACTGCATTTCTCTAAACTGTCCTTTTCTCCTTAAGTGTTTTTGAAATCTATGTAATGAGATGGTCTATATACATCATTGTACTCAATACAACATTTTGCAGCTTGGTAACAATGGCAGAAGCAGTGAGTCAGCCAGCATGCATGAAGCACTTACTGTGTGCCACATCTGTGCTAGGACTATAGAAACCAAGGTAAGGTAACGTGGCCCTTGAGCAGTTCCCGGGCGAGTGGGGAGACAAGATGTAGCCAAGGAGAACAGCACATTGCCAAGCAAAGCAGCAGGAATACACAGTACTTGGGATGAGAGGAAGAGTCTAGGGTGTGGAGGCCCAGGACTATGTAACCAGAGGTGGTGACGGTGCTGGTGACACAGGGACCTTGTGTGATGTTTTGGGCTTGAATTTTATCCTGAGGGTGTGGGCAGGATCTCTGGAGATGTCTGACTAGGATGATGAGGAAACATTAAAAGATATTACCTAGCTGTCCACCTCCATTGTGTCAAGAACCAGGAAATCAACCAAACTGCAACTCAGCCTGAATAAATGTAAAAAATTCACAAACTCCAGCCCATATGAGTGAATCATAGGACACTACTCAGGGGCTCAGTGGCGTCTGTGTACTATTATTTTGAACAAAAGCATAACACTCTTGATTATTTTCTTCCCCAGACCACAAAGAAAGCAGAAAACAGCAGATGAGAAGGAGGCAGATGGGAGCTGCCCGAAGGAAGTGCACAACAGCAAAATGTGAGAGATGAGCAAGGCAGAAACTCAGGGAACCAGAGCAGGGAGACCTGGGGCCAAGTGACTGCCTCAGAAGGTAGCGGTGAGGAAGAAATGAGCTAATGTTCGCAAAGCTTTAAAGCCCATGTAGGTGCGAAATAAGTCTGTGTTACGTAACATTTACTACTCAAGCCAAGTACAATCAGCCCTAAACTACAGATGAGGAAAGTGAGGCTCATGAATATGCCCAGGACCCCATACCAGCAGGTAGAACAGACTCAGCCAGGAACTGCATTCTTCTTTTCCAAACCTAATTCTATTCCTTTGCACAATCCCACACTATTCAAGGGTTCAGGTATGTTCAATTTGAGAAAGCCAGTAAATGTGATTAAATATAAGGAAGAGTTGCAATTTAATGATTCTCATTAAAAGAGAAATTAAAAGAAAATGTTGGTGATTGACAGGTGAGCTTCCTTGTAGCTGCTAGCTTCCCAAGTCCTGTGCTACTCTAGAAAGAGAGGCAGGAACCATGGGAAGGATTTGCCCTTCTGCATCAAGGAGGCCTGAGAGGGCGCGGGGTGCACAGGAACTCATTTGCGCCCTCTTGAGTTTTCTTTGTTGTTCATTCACACTAAATTGAAGAAGCCAGAATGAAACCTGTGGGGGCCTCCTGATGTTTTCTGTAGACCCGTTTTTTTCTTGTGCGTGTGTGTGTGTGTGTGTGTGTGTGTGTTTTTAACAGTCTCACTCTGTCACCCAGGCTGGAGGGCAATGGTGCGATCTCAGCTCATGGCAACCTCTGCCTCCCGGGTTCAAGCAATTCCCCTGCCTTAGCCTCCTGAGTACCTGGGATTACAGGCGCCCACTGCCACACCAGGCACTAATTTTTGTATTTTTGTAGAGACAGTGTTTCACCATGTTGCCCAGGCTGGTCTTGAACTCCTGACTTCAGGTCATCTGCCCACCACAGCCTCCCAAAGTGCTGGGATTACAGGCATAAGCCACCACACCTGGCCTTCTGTAGACCTGTTTCATAAGCCAGGTATCTACCTTGGTCTCTCTCTAGAATTTGTCCACATTCCCTGCCCAATCCTCCAATCCCTTCTCCAAGCTCAGTCTCTGTGTGAAAATGCTAAGGTTTCTTTAGTGATCCTGCTCTTGTTCTTTTTCTGAAGGTTTGCGCTGTCTGACATCTGCTGTCCACCTGCCATATAAATATATGCCCTTCATATGTGTGCTCCATTAATTAATGAGCCTCTATTGGAATTTCCAGCTGATTTCCAGTCCCTGATCACCTGGTTGCCTATCCTAGTACAGAGAACTTCAACATAACAAATGGGGACAGTTGTGTTTTGTGACTAAAACTGTGACCAAAGCCTGTCCTCCAGTGAGACAGCCTTTGAGGCCAGGACAAATACCACCACATTTCCCTAAAAACAATATTGCATACAACCCAAAGGGTAAACTGTTCTTGACTTTCCTTCTGCATAAAAGTCAATGGAAATCAAATTTGGAATGGCCTATGCCTTGTGGGTTGGCCAATGGCCAAGAATATACTCAAGCAGACGGGTATTTGATATGTCAGTGAGACATTTTTCATGTGCAGTTAAGCTGTGCATGAAGCTGCTCTCTAAAAAAATAAATAAATTTCTCTGCCTTAGTTTCATATCTATAAAAGCAGAATGGGTGATTTGAAGTGTTTACATAATTCACAGGAGAACTGTGAGAAATGAGCTATATTTGTAAGCATTTTTGAAGATGAAAGGAATTTGTTGATGTACAGCATTTTTTAAAAGAACTTCATTTCTTACTAGTCCTGCATTTAAAATATAATTTTGTGGGACATGATTCTGTTTTACAATAACCAAGGTGCTCAAGGGTACATGTGGAGTTTTTATAGTTTCGAGGTTCCATGAAAACCTTCCCTGAGATGGGCTAAAGACAAAGCCCACATCTGTTAGTATAAGAGACATCTTTGTTTATGGAGCATTAGGGCTGTGACAAAAAGACTGACATAAGCCAGGAAATTTAGAATTTAAAGCTGGAGCTTCATTCTAAATGTATGCTACAGAGCTCCTGGTTTTCCATGAAGTCTGGATTTTAAAAACAAAGTTGGCTTTAATTTTCAACTATCTGGCTTTTTTCAACTATTGTCACAGTCATACAATTATTGAAACAAATGTCTTTGAACTTCCTTAACTTAAAAAAGTGACCCTAAGTTTAATGAATGTTGTGAAATGCTTATTGTTTGAGCAAATGAACTGGCTCCTCCACTGATTGACATATTCTGTAAGTACCACAAGCAAGCAGGATCAGTGCTGCGAAGACTAGAGTCTTGCACAGGGAACCTAAGATATTTTCATGCCTTAGACCATACTGACCATTCTCAAGCGTCGGGACTGGCAATATTTCATTTTATCCCCTCATTAAAAATGCCCCAAGTCAAGCTGCTTTAAAAATGGAAGGTTGCCAAATTTCTATTACTAAGGAAATAAGACCCAAGATATAAAGTGCAGAGGCATGCAGCAGGTGGCAAATTAAAGGTAAGTTTGGGTGTACACTTTTAAGCAAGTCTCAGTTAATGATACAAAAGCTAGTGAGTGCCTTTCCACAGTAAGTGCAGGAAGAGAAAACAGAATGCACCACCATTCCCATGCAACAGTCTCAAAAAAAGATGCTTCTTTGTGTACAGGTCAATGCAGGCCTCCAATAGGGCATATTAGAGCATTTTTGTGCATGGCACAAGATCTTTAGAATTCTAATAATAAAGTGCCTTCACGCTGGCAATAAGCAAGTATCTTAATAGCACACAAAACAGTAGAAACCCATTTTGTCTGAGTGGCTTCATTATATGTTTCTTAGACCAATAATGGGTCTCACCAGGGGAGTACAGAGGAATCATCTGTGAAACATTTCTTAAAAGTATCCTTTTCTTCCCATGGGAGATTCTGAATTAGTAGATCTGGAGTGGGACTGGTATGGCTCTTGAGAGATGATAGACAGACAGAAAGATGATAGGTAGGTAAGTAGGTAGATAGATGGATGGATGGATAGATGGACAGACAGACACACAGATTTTAATTGCACAAGCGATTCTAACGGGCTCCCCGAATGAAGAACTGCTGCTCATATTAAATTGCATATGGCCACAGCATTCAATTCCAATACAAACTAATTCATAGTTTCTATATAAGTAATAGCACACAATAAAAGACCCAGTTCAGGCTTGATTTCAGCTAGCGTTTTCATTTGCCTTCTTATGGAACACACTTCCTCTGCCAGGGACTGGACTCAGTATGAGGCTCAAGAAGGAGATGTGGCCCTGTTCTCGAGGAGCATGTGAAACAGCATGATGGTTTATCTGCTACCAGCTCCGATAGGGGCAGGAAGGTATTCTCGGGGAGGAGAGGAGAGGAACGAGAACACTCATTCTATCCAGTGGAGTTGAGGATGGTTTTGAGCAGGAGGGGACACCTGAGCTGGGGCTTACACAAGGAGGAGGCTTTTCAAGATGGCAATAGGGAACAGGCAAGTGAGAGGGTCTGGGGAGAAATGGGTGGAGCAGGAGGGGCAGTTAGGGAAACATTCAACCCCCTTCCCACCGCAGCCTCCCCTGCTCATCCCTGGTGGTTCCTCCCAGTAACAGATGCTTCATTTGTATAAACACTTGGAGTTTAAAACCCTCTGTCACTGACACCTTCTCAAGTGATCCTCATGACCATGTGGGGTAGTTAAGTCAAATATTATAAAAGATGGTTTTACTAAATTGCACTGTTTCTATTAGAAAGCATGTATTAACCTTGTTGTAAAAAACATTTATTAGCCAAAACACTGGAAAAGCGAGTTAGCCAAGCATCCCTAGCCTTTAATATTTAAGGTCATTGTCAATTTAAATGATCATTCTGGAGTGTGTGCGTGTGTGTGTGTGTGTGTGTGTGTAGCAGGAAGTACAAGGTGGAACAGGACCTATTTCTCTATCACTAAAAAGCAGGGCACCTGTGGTAAGTCACATGGATACAGCAAATATAGCATCGATGTCTAATCGTGGCTCTGACCCAGCCTCTTGGTACAGATACAGTTAGTGATGATTAAATCATACCAGTGCTATTTAGGGTCTAATAAAGTACCTCTTATATTATATAGAATTTGACAAGGGATGTTTAACATCGCTTATTAGTTAAATTTCACATGTAGTCTCTTCAGAAATAGTTTTTGCCACTGTGGTGAATCTTCACTTTTAGTACTTACTTTGCTTGTAAGATGTTGGAAGAGAAAACAACCTTCCTGATTAGGAAATAGGTGACTAGGTCTCTCCGTAACCACCTTCTTTGATTCAATCTACAGACTCCAGAAGGATGGATCATAGAAAGTCTGGCTTCAGTTTCCTTTCTTCCTATCCTGATCCATCGCCTGGAAGCAGTATTTCGCCTCTGCTCTTTTCTTTCAGCCATTTCCTTGGAGATTTCTTTCAGCCATTTCCTCATTATAGTCTCACAGCCTCACATCCCACCTGGAAGCAGGTAATTCCCAAGCATGAAATCTCAGCTAGGCTGGCCTGCTAGACAAGGGAGGAACAAGGGAGAGGGAGGGCAAAAGGGAGAGAGAGGAGGACGCCCTCATGGCTCAGTAGAATATAGTGGGGCGCTTTGAAACAAATATCAATGTCCTGACCCCGCTCCAAAGTCCCTGATGGAATTTGTCAACGGTGGGACCCAGAGATTGGTATTTAAAAGATTTCCAGGCGATGCTAATGAGTGGCTAGAGTTGCGAATGACCACTCTTACAAGACATAAAAAATGTCTATGATGTGGCATCTGCCCTCAAGACTTTGAAATCTGGTTGGGAAGAAAAGACTCCAATGGAGAGTAAACTGAGATTAACTTCCAGTAACTACAAAACTGGGCGGTGAATTCCATCAGTGCCCTGAGAAAATTCAGGGCTTGGAGACAAGTTGGGAAGACATAAGACAGGGTAAGCGCTGAGCCTCGACACAGGGCTGGGATTGCTGTGCGTTTCCTCTCCTCTTCCCCACTGCTGCCACTTCCGTCAAGAGCCTTCCAAGTGGATTTCATTCTTAGGAACTTCCACTCTTGCTTCTTTCCACTCCATTCTTCCCAGTCTTGTAAACCCTTCAAAGTCTCCTGAAAGCTGGCAAGACAGAGGCCAAGCCTCAAGGCCCTCCCTGGTGGGTCTGAGGCCCCTACCTCTCACCAGGCCCCACTCACACTGGCCTTGTCGCTCAGACATCCCAGTCAACGTCCTGTCTGGGGGTGTGTGTGTTTGCCCGTCACTCTGCTTGATACATTATTTCCCTGGTTCTTACGTGGCTGATTCCTTTTCATTCCTTATGCCTCAGCCTGCATGCCACCTTCTCAGGAAGCTATCCCTGACTACCGAATCTGGAGTAGCCTGCAACCCAAACTCATTTTCCATCCAAATGCCAGCGGATTAACTTGGCAGCACTAACCACAACCCGAGCATTTTGTCTATTCATTACTAATTTTGCTTTCTCTACCAGAAGGAAAGACCATGCTGACAGAAGCTCCATCTCCTTCTCTCGTATCCACACTAACTAGGACATTGCATGGTGCAGAGTGGGGGATGAGGAAACATCACCAGGATGTATGGATGAAAGAATGACTGAATGGCAAGGAGGAGAAGGCATTCTAGGTGTGAAGAATAGCATAAACGAAGGTACAAATGCTTTTGTGGAAACAGAACAGACAGGGGAACAGACTGGTGGATATGGAGGATACACGGAAACTAATAGAAGAGGCAGGTTAGCAAGTCAGATGTAAGCAGTTACTAATACCACTAAATATCAGGATTTGAACTTGATACCCGTAAAGGTATAAATGCTGTGCCGGCACTGAATGATTCAGGTCTAAGAAAGGAAATCATGATTCTAAAGTCCAGTCCTGAGACACAATTTCAGTCACTATTCCTAATTAGAGGATTAAATATTTGGAACAAATTACGTGAAAAAAATTCAAAATATAATTTTGGGGAGACAGCTGGATGTCGGGAATTATCTATAAAAATAATAAAAGAGCTCCCTATCAAAACAATTAGGCAGATTCTTTAGAGCAAATGGTAGGAAAACCTGAAACTTTGAAACCATAGCTCTGAAACCTAAAACTGAAACTTTGAAACTATGGTTTCTCTTGACATAGATATCAAAATTTAAATATGATTATTGTTTCACTGTGTGTTTGTCAAATCTCGTAGTGGTTCACAGAGTAACACAGAATTTGGAAAGAGTCATGTGGAATGTAACGTGCTAGGATTACTAGTGAAAGAAAAATGACTATTCATGCACAGGTGTGGTCAGATGAGACAAAGGCACGGGTGCTTTGTGATCTTCCCTTTAATCATGGGCTCTCTGGAAGAAGAGGGAAAAAGTAAAATTCTTTCATATTCCAGAAAGGTGTGTCTGTATTTCAATTAAATATCATTTAAAACATGGGGAAGGCTTTTTCTATAATTTCTGTTAATGACCCTAATATTACCACATCCTTCAAATGAAAATTTTGAATACCTTTTTTTAAAATGGTAACCGATTTCATAGGTCGGCTCTATCAAAAAGTGTTCTATTTTATAAATTGTCATAAATTTATGAATGTTTATAAAACATCATGAAATATGTACATTTCAAATGAAAAATTTGAATATTTTTTTACAATGGTAACAGATTTCATAGGTGGGCTCTATCAAAAATTTTCATAAATTTATGAATGTTTATGATACATGAAATACATATGTTTTTCCTTGCCCGTATACTAACTTCTATCCAAGGGAGTATTCAGATGTGTAAAAAGATCATCTGACACTGATATTTCCAAATTAATTTGCTTTTTAAAAAAATGCTCCAAATTAATTAAACATCATTAAATGTTTGTTGATTTAATTCAACAAACATTTACTATATGCTTACTACAGCCCAGGCACTGTGCTCAATGCTATGGAAAACACAAACACCCAGAACCCCTACCCTCAAAGCAATATGACAACATGAAAAATGATGAGTTGAATTTTGCTGTTGTTAAGAAAGGCTGGATTCAAGTTTATAAATCACTCGCTTATTTATCGGGTGAGCTGTTAGCCTCAGCTACTTATGTGTAACTTGGGGAAGATAATGTTTACTTACAGAGTGACTGCAGGTATTAACGACGTAACCTGTGTAAAATACCTAACTTGATGCCTAGGACATAATGGACACTCAAAAAAGTAAGCGTCCTTCCTTTCAAGACATTTGACATTTAGCTAAATATGATTTGCCTTTGTTATATATGTTCTTGTTACCTGCTTTACAAAAATAGAACTTTGAAGTTGACTTTTTACATATAAAATCTCACATCATCTATTTTTAATATTTCATGTGAATTGTTACATCTGGATAGATAAATCTGTGCATGACTCCCAATCTCATAGCTGTCATTGAATTCTACTCCTTCCCAAAGCAGGTTTGAGTCCTAGCTCCCTTTCTTTCTTTACTTCATCTGATGGTGGTTTCTGAGCAGTGAAAGTTTAGCAGCAAGGAAAGAGAAGATAAATTCTGGACACAGATGACACAGATATTTAATTTCATTTCATGATTTTTAAAAAATTATATTTTAAGTTCTGAGATACATGTGCAGAATGTGCAGGTTTGTTACATAGGTATACACATGCCATGGTAGTTTGCTACACCCATCAACTCATCACCTACATTAGATATTTCTCCTAATGCTATCCGTCCCCTAGCCCCTTATCCCCCAACAGGCCCCAGTGTGTGATGTTCCTCTCCCTTTGTCAATGTGTTCTCATTGTTCAACTCCCATTTATGAGTGAGAACATGTGGTGTTTGGTTTTCTGTTCTTGTGTCAGAGTTTGCTGAGAATGATGGTTTCCAGCTTCATCCATGTCCCTGCAAAGGACATAAACTTAACCATTTTTATGGCTGCAGAGTATTCCACTCTGTATATGTGCCACATTTTCTTTATCCAGTCTATCATTGATAGGCATTTAGGTTGGTTCCAAGTCTTTGCTATTGTGAACGGTGCTGTAGTAAACACACACGTGCATATGTCTTTACAGTAGAATGAGTTATCAACCATTGTTTAATTTCTAAACAATCAAGCACTGACACTTATGAAAGTATCATGAAATGTACACATTCATGTACATGTGCAATGGAGTTTCATGCACATGAAATGTACATACTTATGGAAGTATCAATGCTTGATTGTTTAGAAATTCAATACCTGTGTTAAAAGTTACTTACCAAAAGTAATTTTTTGGTAACTTTGCTAGCTACCAAAAATGGCTTCCTATATTTAGAAACAGGAAGTTGAGAAGAACTCAGGAGAGGAAGAATAGAGTGAAATGGAAAGTGAAACTGAGATTGAAGGGATCTTAACAGTGCATTCCAAATTGGAGTTATCTACCTTGTAACTAGGTTTCCCCTGGAGAACCTGAGGTTAATATGATTGGGAAATGCTGCATTCTGTATTCCATCTTAGGAATTCACAGGAAATTATATGCCAATTCCATCAGCACGTTTCTTTCTTTCTTTCTTTTTTTTTTGAGATGGAGTCTCACTCTGTCACCCAGGCTGGAGTGCAATGACGTGGTGTGGGCTCACTGCAACTTCCACCTCCCAGGTTCAGGCGATTCTCCTGCCTCAGCCTCCCAAGTAGCTGGGACTACAGGCATGTGCCACCACACCCGGCTAATTTTTGTATTTTTAGTAAAGACGGGGTTTCACTATGTTGGCTAGGCTGGTCTCGAACTCCTGATCTTGTGATTTGCCCGCCTCGGCTTCCCGAAGTGCTGAGATTAGAGGTGTGAGCCACCGCGCCTGGCCTTAGCATGTTTCTTAACATGCTAAGAAACCTGTTGAATGCTGTTAAACTCAACAATTCTTAAAATTGCCTGAACACTAAATTATTTGTGTGTGAGATGGGGTAGGGAGTTTATTTAATAACCTATGGAATTAATATGGAATGGCATCTAATCTAGAAAATGTTGACTGTTGATTCCTCTATCACTAAAATGCATTTTGGCTTGTGCTTCATATCTTTTCTAACAGTTGTTCTAGACAGAAGCCATGTGACAAGCATTTCTATTTCATCTTGGGGATACAGAAAAATCAGAATTCATTCTGCCTTTGGAAAGATGAATGGCTGCAAAGAAAGAAACACTCAGAACAAATTACAGTCATCCTAAAACAAAAGTAAAAACTTCATTTTAGAAGCAAAGACTTTGTCCTGCTTCTGCACACGCTTGGGCCATGACGGTTGGTTTATTCTCAGGCGGTCAAAGTCACTACACTATTAGAGTAAAACTAGGAAGAAAATTTAGTGACACTTTTACAGTATGTCTATGTTTATATATAAACTTATTTTTCCTTTTGGCATTTTGATTTTAAAACACAGTTATTTTGATAATAATACTAGCATTTTGAAAACAGATGTTCCAAAAAAACAGACTATTTATCAAATTTTAATTTTTTTGGTTAGAAAAATATTTTTACATGAATCCTGGATGCTTCTAAGAATATTTATTTGGTGAAACATAAAATGCTAAATAGCACAAGGGGCTTCACAATGAATTCAAAGGAAAATACTGTAATTTGTTTTGACAGTTAATAAAATGTTAAATAATAATCTTTATAATATAAAGGGTATTTCAGAGGATAAGAATGAATTTCTTTTTTAATTAGAAAGAAATTCTGTTCTAACGTTTTATTAAGTTTTTTAGAAGAGCTACCAGCATTACATTCCCTTACATCAAGGCTGACAATCCCCTAGTTAAAGAATTCACACATAGGTACAAATATTAACAATACACATTCAAATGTATGTGTACATATTATGTATATATGTGTACATATGTATGTATGTGTACATATGTATGTTTGTGTGTATATATAACATTATAACATTTATAAAAGTGTCATGGTTAACAAAATTATAGATAGTAAGACCAAAATATCATGAAAGTAGAGGATTAGGGGGAAAAAATTAATTGCATAAAATATAGTTTGCAAATAAAGTCCAATATTCTAGAAAGCATCCTCTTTCAAAACATATGAATTCTTATTGTATGTCTGCTCCATTAAGTAATCCTTCTCCTGAATCACCATCTTCAGCTGTTCAGGAACTTTGGCATGACAACCTGGGCTGCTAAGGTTTTGAACCAGCTTGAAAAGAAATGTCTTCATGCTTACATTTTCTTATGTAACAGCCTGGCCTTTACCCTAATTATTTCAATGCTTAGGAGCATGTTTCTCTTTGTCTGGTCTTATCTCCATCTATAAAACAAGATGAAGCATTTCAAAGTTTCCTTTCTCTACGCCATCCCATAGGATCTCCCACAGACTGGAGAGAGAAGGGGCAGGAATCCTTTTTAATCCTTTAAGTGGATTAAAAGGCCATCAGTGAACCAACTACTATGGCTAGTGGGCAACACACAAGGTATTTCAAACTCAACAATGTCAAAATGGAACTCATTGTCTTTCTCTTAAAACTCATTTTGTGTTCAATTGTGCAGGACCATTGTCTTAAATTCTCTAACTGGAAACCTCCAAGGGCTCCTTTGACTACTGCAGCTCTCCCTGCCTCCACATCCACTCATCATGCTCTGCTGATGCACAGCCAATGCATCCTCAACCCCATGCCCATTGCACCACCCACGTTAATTTCCAGTTCTACTTCTGAGACAGCCACTTGACTAGTCTCTTTGCTCAGAACTGCTCACTTTCCCACACTGTCATCTGAACCACGTTCAGAGCTGTCCTGCTGGAGCATATATTTATTTGTTCATAAAGCAGCCTGCTTAATCTTTTGATGGCTCTCTAAAACGCCAACATGCATTGTATTTTGTCATATGCCAGCCATTGTACCAAAAGCCTTACAGGAGTTATCTTACTTTCTCTTCATAGCAATCCTATGATATGGGTACAATTATTGCCACCACGTACTGATGAGAAAATTAATGCATAGAGTTTCTATTACTTGCTCACAGTCACTGGGATAACAGGTGGCAGAGCTAATGTTCACCGAAAATTATCTGACTCTTTCAACTACTCCACTCCAAACCCTTCCTCAGTCTGGCTCCAAATAACCCTCGAGTCTGCTTTGCAGGGAGCTGGCAGACTGTGATCTTCTGACTCAGTGATTGTACATCATCAATGGTCAAAAGCCTTTGAACCACTGAGCTAGCATGCACGGTGAAGGTGCAGGGGCCCTCCAAATGAGTGTGGCTCTTTCAACCCACACATGGTAACTGAAATATCTTGATATCAGGTAGGGAAAACTCAACACAATAAATTCTGCAGAGTTTTTTTTTTTTTTATCAGTACTTTACACTGTAGAATATGGAATTACATTTCAAAACATGTTTCAGATAAAAATCACACACTGATCAACTGTGCCTCCGAATGTCTTATCACAATTCACTCATAAGAACCACTTGATGGAGGTAAGGAGGAAAGTGGCATTGGCAGAACTCTGTTGGTACTTGTAGTCACAGGTTTGTAATTATAAAGCACCATCTATCTGAGTTGTTATATAACTTCTAAGAAGAAATAGCCATATTAAAAAAAGAAGAAAATATTAGACATTGCTAAAATTGCCCTGACATATTCCACACACACAATTTGATAAATATTTTATGGTTATTCCAGGAAAAGCTTTTAAAGGAATACATAAGCCAGCAATTATGGGGAAGGGATGTCTCCTTCTCCGAGATAGTAGGAATGTCAGTTCTTTGCTGCTAAGGAGAGAAAGGACAGACTCACAATGGCATGATGACTGAAATGTACATCCACCCACCCACTCAAACGGCCAGAGTCCAAGCAGGTCATCTTTCTTTACTTGTTAACAGCAGAAACCATGCACAAATATCTCTGAAGCAGGGTTCTATGTGACTCAAATAAATTAGGGACATTCAACCTGTGTGGACCCATTGCTGTGGTTCTGCCTATCAATCATCCAAACCCCCACACAGAAAGCCTTGCTGGAAGAAGGCCAGGCTCCTTGAAACTAATGATCCAGTTGTTAGCACTAGTGCATAGCTCTAAGCTACTAGCTCTGAAATCCAGGGCCTCAACCCATTTCTGATAAGAAAAATTTAGGCAAATACTCAACACCATTATCTTCTTTAAATTAAATTGGAGAAACTGTAGTGCTCCAAATTAATTGAGTCTCTTGGCACAATATTAAAGATATTTCAGATTTTTGTTTTGCCCTCTACCAGTACTGTCTTAAATGCTTTCCTTAGAGTCAATACAATGTATTGAAATGTGTGTATGTAATGGATGTTTACATTTTCCTCTTGTAAGAGAGACTGCTCACTTCATAAAAATTACCATGAAAAATGCTCACCAACAGCCAATTATAAGCCATTATAAGAAAGACGCTATTTCGAAATATTCAAATTATGTGATTTAAAACCTGTTATTCTATTCAAAGGTATGCATACCTATTTTTGAGATTACACCTAAAATTTGAAATGATATAGAAATTGCTACTTCACAAGCCAATCTCCACAGTGTTTAAATAATCTTAAACTCATCAAGAGCAGAGGTATTTTATTAATCACATTTAATAGCATAAACAAATATAACTAAACATTGTGAAAACACCCCCAAAGCTCTAGTTAGCCAAAAAAGAAAAATAACCCTTAGCATTTTTAAGCCTACAAGAAGTCTGCCATGGGATTTTCTTCCCCCTTGTTAAATGGCCTTTAAATAAATATATGAGTCAGTTAAAAAAGGCATTTACTTGAATTAAAGTGATCATTCTGCCAGGATGTCAGTATAATAAATTGTAGGTGGCAGAAGTTTTAAATGAGGCTAAATTAGAGATTCTAAGTTTATTTATTTATTTTTTACTCACTCTACTGCTGTAATTAGAGAAGCTTTTGGTTGATTTTCAAATTGTGCCTTGTCATGGAATACCATATCTACCTGCTTTTATGATAAGCTCTATGGCATTTTTTTTAAATGACCAGAATGGGGGTATAATCCATATGCATGCATCCCAGCTTCTCTCCTGCCACTACTACACACATCCTTACACTTGTCTCATTTATTCCACCACCCCAAATTTTCATCCCCGATATTATACTGTTCCACTTTATTTCAATGTCTTCAATGGCAAGGACCAAAGTATGTTAGTCACAGAGTTTTGTTCCTGATAACCTATTTCATAAAAGAGCCCAATACACGCTGACTTTATAATCTCTGCTAGCCTATGCTACCTGCACCGAGGACTGAACTACCTCAATTTCATAAACAAGTATGTTTCACCACCAATGGGTGGTCTTGTAGTGTAGAACAGTGTTTTAAATGATGTAACTTCTTAGACGAGCTGACAGCATCTCAAGGCATGGGAAGCATCACCTTCAAGCTGATACCAGCTGAGTAACTGAACTAATGAGTTTCAGGAGACAGATAATCTATAACACAGCTGAGAGAATTCTGCTTGAGTGCCAATAACACTGAAATGGGGAATGATCCCACAGTGTCTCTCCTCTAAAAGTTCAATACAGCAAAGTAAAAAGAAAAAGTTCCACCTGAGAATTTTATGCTAATCATGTAATTGACAATAAAATAATTCCACTGTCATGTTTGTCTAGTTAGGAAGTAAAGATAGTAAAACAAAAAAATACATTTTTAAAGGTTCATGATTGACCACTACTGCCTGTACTCTGAAATTAAAATATCAGAGGCTATTGAAACATTTTCGACATTGCATCCTAACATGAAGATGAAAGCATCAGACCAGAGTTTTTATGCTATTACCCTGTGCATATTGTAATATTTTTACAGAATTTTTGCTCAGCTCATTAACTTAATTCCATCTCCCTCATGCCATCCCTTAGTAATAGTTTTTTCACTAACTATATGCATTTTCCACTCACTGCTCCGAGCACAAAAGAATCAAACACCACACTTCCTGCAGCCTAAATAAAATAGCAGCAGTCTTCACAAAAGGTGAATTTGGAATGACAATCTGCATTCCCAGTTCCTAAACTTCAAGGTAAACATTAATTGTCTGGTGGACAACGCATTGGGGTTCACATATTACATGCTTCCCAGTCCTGAGCATTTAAAGTGTAAAACGAGAGCAACGAATAGGCAAACCTCCCGCAGCAAAGGATGCAGGCTGCAAAGGAAGCCAGAGCTATGAAGAATTCATGCTTGTTTTACCTACCGGCGTTGTCCATGTCTCAGGAGTGGCGAGGCGAGTTCTGTAGCCTGGCAGCCAGGAAGCCCTGGCTCTTGTGACTAACGAAGCACCCTGCCCTTCTGCTGATTATCAGCCCTTGCTGGCACACTGAGCATACTTCATACACTGTCTGCAGGAGACACCGCCAGGAAATTTATATCTCCAAGGATGACAAACAGCCATTAGCTCCATTACAGGCTGATTAAGACAGACTGAGCCTATCAAGTGGGTACTTGAATCCCCTGGGGTTTCCACCTCTGTTCTAAGCAAAGGAGGGGGAAAGAAATCACTACAATGTTGAATGTGCTGCACATTTCAGGAAAAAAAAAGGTGCACATGCTATGCACAACACAGAGCTTTCCAAAAGATGCCAGGGCAAATGGGAACAGGAAGAGGCACTGATCATGAAAAGGCAAAAAGGACTATTTAAAAATACAATACTTTATCCTTTCCTTGGGGTTAGTCTAAATATGGTTCAGCCTTTATCATTGACATCACTGAATGACTGAGCAACTTTTCAATTTAAAATTTTAAAGTGTTTTGGTTATTGTTGGGGGAGGAGGTGGAGAGTAGCAGATAAAACACTGAAAAATAAAGACTATCTTTAATATCTCTGCTCCAAATAAATATTAGGAAGCTGAGTATTGCCATTCCATTTTCGTTATATTCTCGTCATGACTAGTTCTTCTGTTTCTGATCAGCATTTCTGCTCACCTATGCTAACAGAGACATTCAAAGTATTTTCACTGAATGTCACTAATGATACAAGAAATAACTGTCAAAGGAGGTTAGGGGATTCTACAGTATGTTATAATCTGCAGCCAAAGAAATGTGAAGATCAGAAAAGACTAACACAGGAAAACCCATTTCACTTCTTTAATTTGGCTGTGTAAAGATGACTCTCAAAGACATCAAAAACTGCTTACGCTATCAGGACATAAGGGCAAGCGCCGTGCTGGAGAAGTCAGGTGCCAGGCCTTGTGGCTGTCAGGACATTAGATGCTGGGGACAGCGCAACCCTGTGTTTTCTCAGATATAGTACAAAGATTTACAGTGACCTCACATGACCTATGATAAAATGAATCCACAGTATAGTTAGGCTCTCCAGGTCTTATGGACAGATTTTTAAAAAAGAGTGCATAGTGTTATCATACCCCCAGAGTTGCTAAATTTGAAACGCCATTTGTTTATTAAGTATTTCTTTATGCCATTAGAATTTCTAGTGACATACCAGCCACAAACTATTTAGAGTCTAGTTTCCCATTGTAACAGCTTCTAGATTTAAGTATTTTTGTTTTTAAGGCAACTTCAGGATTTCCTATAGATATGAGGTTCTTTTACTGTTTAAACAAAACACTTTGTTTATGGTGTCCGTGATAGTTCAGAAATGTTTTCCTCGAAGAAAAGCTGAATTTCCCCATGATTTTAATTTGAGATTTTTCACCCTGTCATTTCCATTCTGTCACACAATGTTAAAGATATATCACTCTATGAATTTTAAAAAATCATTCTTTATATATTTTTAAAAAATTTTTTGTTTAGGTCCCATAAGACTGAAATCACTGTAGTTTCCACACCTCATCTGCTTGCCCTGATTAAGACCTGCCAACTATCCGGAGTGAGTGTCGGCAGCTCAAAATCTAGGACAAACTCACTATTTTTAAGAAAAAAAGAGGAGGAGATAACAGGGAAATAAAGGTAACACAGAGAGAAGCTGCATCATCAAGACTGAGATTTGGGTAAGGAGTAGCTAAGAAGTGTCATTTATTGGCAGCGCCTATTGCCTCCTAAGAATTTCAGTTATTTGTATTAACACTGTTAGTCCTCAAATGACAAATGGCTCATGTTCCAAAAGTTCATTTTATTGGTCATTCGAAACACACTTTTTTTTCATAAATACTAACTGGCTTCCAAGGACAGCCCATTAAGCATTCCCTGACTCACAGTGGGATTTATATAAAATCTAATCTTTACCCACAATTCTAAAATCCAGAAAGTTTTGTAAATCTTGTTGTTTTCCGTAAGTTTGGCTCCAAAATGCATTCAGTGTCATAACTTGAAGTGATATGATGCTATTAAAAATCTTTACTTATCCCACTTAGAGCAAATCATCATGTTTGCTACAGAAATTCTTAATGTTATAGGTTCTAAGAATCTTCCCAGACCCTGCTAGGGGTGATTCATAGTATGCAACATATGCTTTCTATCACCTTTCTAAAATAAAATTCTGAATTCTGAAACAAAACTGACTCCACGGGTTTCAGTTGAAGGACTGTGGTCCTTCCGTACATTTTTGCTATTTAAAATGGTAGGTGACAAGTATTTGTGGTGATGGATGTGTTAATTAGCCGGATTTAATCATCCCACATTGTACACATATATCATAATATCACATCATATTCCATAAATATATAGTTATAATTTGTCAATTTACAATAAAATAAAATGGCAGAAAATAATTATTAATACTATTTTGTCATAGGATTCGCTTACGTATTTAGGAACTAACCATCTCCCTCCCTCACGTGCAAAACTGAAACATCTCCACTAAGAGATAAACAAGAATGGGTAACATAGAAATATGTACAGAAATCAGAAAATAAATGTTGAGTGTCCACTATAAATTAAGCCCTGTTTAATAACTGCTTTCATCGCCCAGGACATAACTGTTTCCTGTTTCTCTGCACTGGTAACTGGCCCCACCACTGCCCCTCCTCTCTCCCTACCCAGCATCAGAGGAAGGCAATGCAACTGTGAAAAAGCACAGTAAGTGGACCATTTTCTTCAAGCCCCAGGGAGAATCCACTCCCTCCTTGATTGAATTCCCACAATTAATATGCGCTAGCTGAGAAATGCCTGGTTATAAAATGTTCACCGGGCCCTTTCCAATGGCTCCAGAGATGCTGTGGGCATGGCAGTGGTATCCGTGAGTCTAATGTTCTCTATTATGTTTCTAAATAGGAGGTTAGTTCCCATTTTTATTAACCTTCCCATGAGTATTTACTCAGCTTGCCTAGAATTCGGCAGACTTGTTTGAGGCAGGGGTAATTTGGAGCACCTGCATCCAAGTACCCTCAGTGCGATCCCACCTTCGAAAGAAGGATACAACCCCTCACTGTCTGGGTTTTTTAAGAGAGTGTTTGCCTGAGGTTGGTTGTAGGATGTTTGGGATGCCAGGCCTGTCTGGCTGAGGTAGCAACAGCAAGGCTGCTGTGGGGTCCTGCGTCTTCAAACGTATCACCAAGTACATCTTTCTACAAAAAAGTAAAATAAAAACAAAAGAAAACAACAACAACAATAAAAAACCCTATTAGCAACGGTCTCTCAGTTTCAACAAAGAAGAGAATATCTTGGCTTCCTAGAAAAGTGCTGCTTACTTCTTATTTTTCCTTTTTTGTTTTTGAGATGGAGTCTCTCCCTGTTGCCTAGGCTGGAGTGCAATGGTGCAATCTTCACTCACTGCAACCTCTACCTCCTGGGTTCAAGTGATTCTTGAGCCTCAGTTCCCAGGTAGCTAGGGTTACAGGCACCTGTCACCAAGCCCAGCTAATTTTTTTGTATTTTTAGGAGAAACAGTGTTTCAACATGTTGGCCAGGCTGGTTTCAAACTCCTGACCTCAAGTGATCCACACACCTTGGCCACCCAGTATGGGATTACAGGCATGAGCCTCCCGCACAGCTGAAAATCTCTTCTAAAAGCATTTGAGCCACTGTTTTTACAAATACAGCTATCAAATACAGATAGTTTTGACAAGCAAAGTGCTTGGATATATAACTCTCCAAAGTACTAAACCAAATCCCTGAACTATTAACCAAAAACAGTTGATAGGAGAAAGTTTTGCAACAGATAGTATTTCCAGGAAGATCTGGGCAAGAAATATTATACATGTATCCAATGTTCTCCTATGTGGATTTTAGGCCAATGTTTACTTAATATGCCTATGTATTCTCCTTTTGAGGTTTCTCTTCTGATGTAAGGTGTGGGGAGGGGTCTCCTGAATTTCTTGTTAACATTTGCTTCTCTTCCCTTATTCATGGTCCTTGGAGTGTGCCTCGATCTGTTGCCCAGGTTGGAGTCCAGTGATGCGATATCAGCTCACTGCAGCCTCCGCCTCCTGGGTTCTAGCAATTCTTCTGTCTCAGCCTCCTGAGTAGCTTGGATAACAGGCATGTGCCACCACGCCCAGCTAGTTTTTGTATTTTTAGTAGAGATGGGGTTTTGCCATGTTGGCCAGGCTTGTCTCGAACTCCTGACCATGGGTGATCCACCCACCTCGGCCTCCCAAAGTGCTGAGATTACAGATGTGAGCCACAGAGCCAGGCCCACACTTACCCCTCTTTAACAACATCTTAATGCGAAGCTGTGAAACTTTTCTGCACACCCAGATTGCCTGGTGTCTGGATCTTACATTAGGTGATGTCCATCAGACACAGTCTTCAGACAAGTTTGGACTTTTGGCCAAGGTGGTTTGGTGAATCCACACTTGGACACCACCCCACTGCGCCAAACACAGAGCAATGATAGACAAAATATTAAATAGGTAAACAACAACAACAACAACACACACACACACACACACACACACACACACACAAAGCTAGGCCCAAGAAGCTAGATGACCATGTCCATGAACGAGAAAGGAGCACAAAAGCTGAAGGCAGTGGGTGAGGCTTCTGCAGTGTCCTGCTGTACCCAAGGGACAAAAGCAGAGGTCAAGGCCAGATGCACAGCTCCTACGCAGTGATGGCTCTAAAAGAGCTCCACGTGAGAAAGGAGCAGTCAGAGCTAGGCTCTGCTTGAATGGAGAGTCCTGGCTCAAGAAATGAGGCTGGAAAAACAATTGGCTGCTACCTTAGTTCCAGGAGCCATGGCTTTAATAAAGCCTTGACGGGCAGGGAGAGGATAAGTCTTCATAATCAATAATTAACTAAGCTTCATGCTGGGTCCTTAAATACTGGATCAGCAATATGCCCTCAAAATTGAGCAAAAACTTCAATATGTCATTAGAAAACCATTTGACCCAGCAATCCCATTACTGGGTATATACCCAAAGGATTATAAATCATTCTATTATAAAGACACGTGCACATGTATGTGTATTGCATCACTATTCACAATAGCAACAACTTGGAACCAACCCAAATGCCCATCAATGATAGACTGGATAAAGAAAATGTGGCACATATACACCATGGGATAATATGCAGCCATAAAAAAGGATGAATTCATGTCCTTTGCCGGGACATTAATGAAGCTGGAAACCATCATTCTCAGCAAACTGACACAAGAACAGAAAACCAAAAACTGCATGTCTCACTCATAAGTGGGAGTTGAACAATGAGAACACATGGACATAGGGCGGGGAACTTCACACATTGGGACCTGTTGGGGGGTGGGGGGCTAGGGGAGGGATAGCACGGGGTGGTGGAACTGGGGAGGGATAGCATTAGGAGAAATACCTAATGTAGATGACAGGGTGATGGATGCAGCAAACCACCATGGCATGTGTATACCTATGTAACAAACCTGCATGTTCTGCCTGTATACCCTAGAACTTAAAGTAAAATAAATAAATTTTAAAATATATAATTAAAAAAAGAAAGAAAACCTGACTAGATGGGAAGGTTAGAGGGACAAGGTGGAAGTGACCTCAAAACCATTGAACTATTAGGGAGGGAGAGAGAGAGTGAAAACACAACCAAAGGAGCTAATGTTAGGTAGTACAATGAGGTGGCTATAGTTAGCAATCATATTTCATATTTCAAAATAACTAAAAGAGTGGAATTGGAATGTTCCTAACATAAAAAATGATAAATACTTGAGGCAATGAATATCTCTATTACCTTGATTTAATCATTACAAGTTGTATGATTGCATCAAAATATCAGCTGTAACCCATACATATGTATAATTATTATGTACCAACAATAATTAAAAATAATTTTTTTAAAAAAACAACCAACAAGCGAACAAACAAAAAAGACCTTCCACTGAAAATGAAGACACAAATCGAATTCCAAAATATTTTAAGACTGCTAATACATAAAAAGCCCAGGAATGTATTACTCTTCTTTTTTCTTTTTTTTTTAAGATGGGTTTCACTCTTTGTTGCCCAGGCTGGAGTACAGTGGCGCAATCTCGGTTCACTGCAACCTCTGCCTCCCGAGTTCAAACGATTTTCCTGTTTCAGCCTCCTTAGTGGCTGGGATTACAGGCGCCCGCCACCATGCCCAGCTAGTTTTTTGCATTTTTAGTAGAGACGGGGTTTCACCATGTTGGCCAGGCTAGTCTTGAACTCCTGACCTCAGGTGATCCGCCCACCTTGGCCTCCCAAAGGGCTGGGATTACAGGCATGAGCCACCGCACCTGGCCAGGAATGTATTTCTCTTACAGTAACAATGCAGAAGAATAAGGGAAAACAAAGGACCATCTGGGACCCAGGAGTCCACACGACAACACTTACTCAGCAATGAATCTCAAAGTGAATGCACTGGTGGCTGGAAAACCCTATCTCTGTGAAAAGCATAAAAAGAAATCGGGCAAAGTCATAGAGAGAGGGTTCCCTAATATGTGAAATATGTTTAGCTTTTCTAATAAAACTGGTTAGCGGAAGAGTGCCCTAAGAAGCAAATTCCGTCATCTAAATGAGACTTCCTAGGTGTCAGCCTAGTGTGCCTTAGTGCCAGCACTGAACTACAGAAACCTGCAAGCAGCCCTCTGAGAAGGAGCCTTAACATTGGCCTGGCCCTGCAAAAACATGTTGGGGAAGCTCTGGCCATTGCAGTGAAAAATCAATTCATCAGACACTTTGACCAGCAGCCTGTGCAGATCTAAGGTCTCAAAAAGGCCTTTTTCCAGAAGACTCTGATTTTCTGAAGGAAGATTCTGGGCTCTCTTCCTTCTCTTCCAGAATTGAAACCTAGAACTGACACCTGTATCTGAGTCTCAGTCCAGGGACTGCAATAGCAGCTTTCATTTTCTGAGCATTGATTATGGACCAGGCCTGGCACCTAATTGTTTCTTCATGCATTTATTTCATTTAAACCTTACAGCAAGAATGAGTTTGGTACTATTATTATTCCCATTTTATAGGTGAAGAAACTAAGGCTTGGAGAGGTTAAGAAATGTGCCTCAAGATGCACAAATGATAGATCTGGATTTGAACTCAAGTGTTTTTTATTGTAGCATGTTCATGTGTCATCTCTTCATTCTACAATATTTACCAGGAATGGCCAAGCTCAATGTATGGGCCCAACTTATTTTTATAGAATCTAATTTTATTGAGCTCCTACTTTCAATGCAAAAGCATAATTTCTTTTAAAGCTTCAGGCTTCTGTCTCAATTTGACTAATGAAATGTTTAAAGCTATTCTTTTGCCTTGGCAAAACCAAACAAAACTAAACAAAACAACCCCTCTGCCCTCAACAGCACTCAATAGTCTTGGTATGAAAGCAAACATGGTAGAATTTCTGCTTGTAAAAAGCAGTGAGATGCAAGCCTCTTTCTAAATTCCAGGAGATGGCTGCATTTAAAAATTATTTCTGAAGGAGGACTAAATTATAAATCTATAAATCAAAGCAGAACGATATATAATTACCATTATCTAGCTCAATCTATCACTTCAAGGATTTTAAAAAATAGTGTTCTGGAACTTTACATATACTTTATTGTGGCCAATGCTCAAAAATTATTGAGTTGGCAGCAATGCCACCAGGTCACTGGAATGTGGAGGAAGGCGTCTGTTGGACATGGTGCTGACTATTGGCAAAAAAAAAGCTTCTGACTATATCGATCAGCCGAAATCACAGCCTGTTGCTTAAAGGGCAGTTACAGCTGCTTATGGATTAATCTACTGTTACAAAACCAGCAAACAGGAAAAAACTGGTTCAGAGAAGCTGCTCCAGGAATATACAGCCGGCACAAGTTCTCTCCACAAGCCCCCTGTTAGTTGGAAGTGTGACGGATACCATCCCAACAAGACAGCATGTTCCCCTCCAATGATATGCCTGGCAGGCTCATGCTGGCTGGACTAGGGGCAGCCTGCTATCCATACTCAAAAAGGTGATTCTCTCTAGTAGACTTTAAGAAAGGGTCAGACTACTTTTTTCTCAGATGAGCAATCATGAGCTGCCAACTGGCAGTCTAATCAAATCCAGCCCACTGACGATCATTTGGCCAGGCCAAATCTTTAAAGCTTTAGACAAGTCATACGCTCTGAGTTTGTCAAAGTTTCCACCACTCCTAATTGTCTCACATTGAGTTATGCACACGTATATGGCTTGCCTAGCTCCTGAAAGCATTTGTGCCCAAGTCAGGAGAATGGACTGCTGACCTCTAAAATCCCTTGCAGACTCATGATTCTATAAAGAAAGGATGGCATGTCTTCATACAGCGTAGAAAGGGGGAAAGGTATAGGCTGGATCTTAATAAGCCGTTCTTACAGGCTGGCAAGGGAAGCACCCTTTGCAACCCAAAAACTTCCCTCCACAGGCTACCTTTTCGGGATTCATCAAACAAGTCTTCCAGGCTCTGCATGACTTAAATTTAAATTGAGAAGCATTTCTTTAGTAAGATATTTGTTAACTTGAGTTACTTCTTATCAAATGTGTTGACTGTCTCCCAGAAAGACACAGAAATCTTGTCAAGGTCTTCCTCATAGCTCCTAGAACACTACTGAGTGCTCAACAATTGCTTTTAGAATGAATTCATGACCAGATAAGTGATAGATGAATCAATAAACAGTGTGGTCCAGGCAGAGCCAAAATTCCTAAAAATGCCTAAAAAGCAGGTGTTACTTTTTTTCTCTCATTAATCAATTTCTGCCTGATCTCCTTAAATAGCCTAATGAACGTTTCATTTTCTCCTACAAAAGTATACTTGCCATCTAGTAGTTGTATTTTTTCAATGGTATTAACACACAGGCTTCAGATTAATTGGGAGAATTGTTATTTTTCACCATTCTGTTTTATCTCCTTATCCCGCTGTTCACTGAAAAAAAATTAGAGGTGACCTCGATCTTTCAGATCGGCTTAGGACACCTAGAGCAAAGTGCTGAGTACCCAGAAGGTCATCAATAAATGTTTGACTGATTTAACTGGGGACTGAGTTCTCTGACTTCTCCCACTACCACCATTGTTCCAAAAGAGTCAGGGGTGAAATGCTATCTAAGTTTAATTACAAAGGACTAATCTACCATGCTTACTATTCATGCCACTAAACCTGGCACAGATAACATGAAGCATCAATGCCAGCCATTTAAATGGCTCCAGACGGACTTGTCAAAACCACAGCAAACATCTTGCTACCATCTTTGAGACGTGAGGTCTAGTGATTCCTCCAAAGAGGTTATAGAAAATTCTTGGGAGCCATACAAAAGGGAGATAAAACATTTGCATCTGATGTGAAGGACAACGCCAGGAAAGGCACTGGGTAACAATCAAGGTTAACCAGGTTCTAACATAACCACAGGGACACAGGCCAGGAAGGGGAAGCTATGTGGTTGTTCTTAGAGAAAAGCTTTGCCGTCCCATGACCGCGATCCCTCCCTGGCTCACACTTCGGCTTTCACTTTCCTTTCCAATTGTCTTTTCATCAGTATTAGTTTCCTGTTGCTACTGTAACAAATTACTACCAATTTAGTGGCTTTAAACAACCTAAATTTACTCTGATGGTTCTGGGTCAGAAATCCAAAATTAGTCTTACGTTAAAGGGTGAAAATCAAGGTGTTCTCAAGGGCTGCATTCCTCCTGGAGGCTGCGGCTTGGTCCCTTCCACCTTCAGGCTCAGTTGCATTCTTTGGTTACAGTCTCATTGCTCCAAAATTTGCCTTCATCATCACATTGCCTTCTCCTCTTTTGACCTTCTTGTCCCTCTTATAAGGACTCCTGTGATCATATTGAGCCCAAACAAATAATCTAGGATCATTTCTCCTGGATCATTAAGTCAACATCCTTAATGTCCTCACATCTGCAAAGTCCCTTTTGCCATGTAAAGTAACATATTCACAGGTTTAGAGATTAAGACATGGAGGTTTTTTTTTTTTTTTTTGAGATGGAGTTTAACTCTTGTTGCCTAGGCTGGAGTGCAATGGTACGATATCGTCTCACCTCATCCTCCACCTCCCCAGTTCAAGCAATTCTCCTGCCTCAGCCTCCCCAGTAGTTGGGATTACAGGCATGCGCCACCATGCCTGGCTAATTTTTTGTATTTTTAGTAGCAACGAGGTTTCTTTATGTTGGTCAGGCTGGTCTAGAACTCCTGACCTCAGGTGATCTGCCCGCCTCGGCCTCCCAAAGGGCTGGGATTACAGGTGTGAGCCACCATGCCCGGCCGGATCTTTTTTTTGGGGGGTGGCATTCTTTGACCTACTATATCATCACTATCTTAACAAACTACATGTCATCAAGTCATCTTAATTAAAGTTCCCTCTCCCCAGAGACAGGCTCAGAAACAGCCAAAGCCTCCACTGCCACTTCCATAGGTGTACCTGAGGTCTCGTGTGCTGAGTGACACGTAGAAAATATGGTAGGTGGTGGGAAGAGCATTGGAAGGGCACCAGTGGTGGACTTTGAGCAGGTAATGAAAGAGAATTTTTCAGGAGAAAATAGTAGAGAAATATAAAAAAGAATGTCAATATAATGGACCTGGGGGATTTCTAATAATCTAGCTCTGTATGGCATTCCAAAACCTGGGTCCAGCAGGTTCAGTGGTTTTCATGAAAAAGCGTTTAGGTCAATGCAGAATAAAGACTTTATAAACCTCAATGCTAGAACATAAATGGAACCATGTATTGTGTTATTGTGTGAAGCAGGTGGAGGAATCAAATCTCCTTAATTCCTTCATCACTAGCTCCCATCAGGAAAAACATAGCAGAAGAGGAATCCAAGAGTCCAGGAAAAATTACAACTAAACTCTGCAAAGATGACATATGTAATACACCTCATTGCAAACTTGTTTGCCCACATTTGGCATGTGGGTTGTAGAGAGCAGGGATTTCACTTTATTTTTAGGATGGTCTGTGGGTAGAGGACGATATTCACCTTGAATAAAAGGAATCACATTTAACCATTTAATGAAAATGCATGAGGTCTTTACTACTTTACTACTGACCTGGGAGACTGCATTATGTGTCTGTACAACTGCTCAAGGTGAAAAAGCAAAACCACTGAGATACCCTAGACCACCTCAGTACTCCTTCAAGGTAGGCACGGCAAGCAGCTCGCAAGCGGGATTCCTTCATTTCTTAGAGGCTAGCTTGAGCAACTATCTGCCTGGAAGTCATTCCTGCCCCTCTCTACAGTGGGTTTTCCAAGATAATGTGTTCTTCCACAATATGGAGAGTGAGAACACAGAGGGGAAAATACATGCCAAGGGTAGAAAGCTCCAGAGTATAGAGCAGAAGAATGTGACCTTGATATGGATACTGGGAGCAGAAACTCAGCAGGGAAGGAGGCAGGAGAGCTGTGCTGGCAGCAATAGGGCTGTTGTAAGACACACACAGAAGGCAGAGGGGGCTGCGGGCCAGCTACAGAGCCCTAGCAACAGCCTCAGAGTTGGACGCCATGATTCTTTTTTTTTTTTTTTTTTTTTAGACACGGTCTCACTGTCGCTCAAGCTGGAATACTGTGGCATGATCACAGTTCACTGAAACATCAAACTCCTGGGCTTAAGCGATCCTCCTCCTACCTTAGCCTCCCAAGTAGCTGGGACTACCAGCACACACCACCATGGCCAGCTAACTTTTTTATTTTTAGTAAAGATGGGATCTCACTATGTTGCCCAGGCTGATCTCAAACTACTAGGCTCATGTGATCCTCCCACCTTGGCATCCCATAGTGCTGGGATTACAGGCATGAGCCGCAGTGCCCGGCCTGATGCTGTGATTCTTACACAGAGTCTTGGTGTTTTCAAGAACATTCACTTGCTGAGAACCTACTATATTATCCACTCAAAAACATTGGCTGTTAAGCATTTATTACTGATATTCTGCTAACAATCTGGGGCTGCAAATGTAAGTAAGAGTGTCTCTCTCCTAATGCAGTTCAGGTAAATGTGAATCTCAATAACAAGATCACCACCAAAAAATAAACCTGAGAAAGGATGACCAGCTTAGTTAGCTGCTCCCAACTTGGAAAACAGAACATGCACTAAAAAGACACCATATGAAGACCTAGAGGAATAAAGGGACTTACAGATCTGGCTTGCTGGGGACAACAAAAGTCTTTCCATGCCCAGTTTTGCAGGACTGAGGATCAAGGTTGAATTAACATGTGGATAGTGCTATAAAATATCTGTAATTCATTTGAGATAGTTAAATTACTTAATAAGCATAATGAGTAGTAAATTATCTAAATTTAGAGGATCTCCACAAACTGAATCATTCTCAACTATTCTCTTATTCTTTAAAGTACTATTTTAAGAGCCTTCAATAGATAGTGCTTATAAGAGAAATAGTTTGAGCCATAGAAAAACTAAAAAGGAACAAACTTTTCCCTAAGTGACTCTACCTATAACCCACCCACTCAGTAGACAGGAAGGGAGAAGGAAAAGGTTACAGGATTAATGTTAAAATAGCACCGTCAGCATGTAATGATTCACCAGTGTGTTTATCTTTGGAGAGCTAAATTAAGTAGAACCTTCTGGTAACATTCTTTATTTTTATTCTAACAACATTTTTTTCTCTCTTTAAAAACAACAACAAAACCACCTCTAATCCTCTTTATGAAAGCTTTCACTGGGTACAGGAACTAATGTAGGACTCTGTTCCCTTGAAATTTGGATGCAATTTTAACTTTGTCCTTTAAAATGCAGCTATTGAAATAAGATACATGGCATGGAACTTCAAGTGAGCATCGGTTTATCAAGACATACCTTATAGCTTGCTCTGTGAAAGTCTGAATTAAAAATATGTTAGCTCATCAGTCATTTGAGTCTGGAAACATTTAAATAATTAAGCTCCAAACACAGTCAGCACCACAGAATTCTCATGACCCTGGAGATGTCCCAGGCCTTGCCTGCTCTGCTTCAACAGAGTTGAAAAGCTCCCCCAGAGCCAAGTAAATGTGGCCCAAAGCCCTGGAGTTTGGTCAAATGCTGGAAATAAAGTTACCTTTACTGTTAAAAAGCTAGAAAATCAGAAACCTGTCACGTACACTTCTTGCTTTACCTAATTAGCCTTTAGTGTGTCATTTGACATACTTACCTTAGTTCATATATATTTTAGTGCCCATCCTCTAATTGGACTTATTAATAAGCAACATCATTCCTTGTCCATCTATATTTTGCATCAAATGCGTCACACCTTATGAAGGTGTCTAAATTTGTTCTTACTATAAGAATCTAAAATTGTCTTGCTTCTAAAACCTGGTTTGAAGATGTAACAGAAAAAGACCGACTTTAGGAAGCTGTATGTTATTCATAAAATCATTATGTAACAGTCTTCATTTCAGAGCTTCCCTCAGCTGATGCGTTCAGACAAAGGACCTGTGCTAAAACAAGCTGATTAGAATAAGAGGGCTCCTATGATGTCAAATGTCCCCACAGACCTGACTCACCCCACCTGACAGCAACAGCAGCCAGCAATTCTGTCCTGGTTAATGAGAGCAAAACAGGGCCAAGCACTTGGTAGCGGCTCCAGCCCATTCTCTGTAGCTCAGGCTGTCGGTTCCAGATTCACGGACGGCAAACTCAAGAGGAAGCCCATGTGTGGCCGGCTAGGTGTAGGCCAAGGCCAGCACTAAGGCCAAAGCCCAGGCTTGCTCCCTGGACCATAATCAAATCAGGGGCATTTCCTACTCACTTCTCCTCCAGCTGCAGTAATACCCAGTTTTCATTTAGTAGAGAATGAGTGGTGCTCAATCTCCACCAACCACTGTGTACTGTTTCCGTATTCCACTAGAATACTTTCATTGGTTCTCAACACAAGTAATTAGCCTTAAATGGCTTTTCAGGTGAACAGCCGTCAAAAATTCATTCGACTGACACTCGCTGAGCACCGGCATAAGCCTGGCATTGGGTAGAGCGACAGGAACTCCACAGTGAGCAAGACCCTGCTCTGAGACGTCATGGTGTGTTTGGGGATCATACAACTGCAATGTCAGTGCTTTCCATTCATAGTACATATCGACTGCCCCTTCTTCAAAATGTTTGGGACCAGACATAATGAGATATCTAGGGGATGGGACCCATGTCTAAACAGGAAATATATGTATGTTTCATATATACCTTATGCTTGTAGTCTGATGGTAATTTTATTCAACATTTTTAATAGTTTTGTATATGAAACAAAATTTTTATATATGGAATCATCAGAAAACAATGGTATCACTATCTCATGTCAGTTCTCAAAAGTTTCAGATTTTGGAGCACTTCACATTTCAGATTTTCAGATTAGGGATGCTCGATCTGTAACTGATAAAAACAGACAAGTGGAATATTCTTTTAAAAGGCTAGGACTACTTTAGAGCCTTTAATCCATAGTAAGGTCAGCAGAGAAAAAGTATGAATTAGAATATTGTCAAATACAAGAGCATGGAGAAATGGTTGCTATTATAATAGAACTTGTATGTCGCCTTAGCGTTTTCGAAGTGAGATAACATAGAGGAAAGTGTCCAGTACAGGGCCTAACACATTCATTATTTCCCTATAAACTCCTCATGGGCACCCAATATTTGAATGAATCAATAATTTAATCTGATAATGTAGGAATCATCTTATAAACATTTCAGTGATCTACATTTATAATATCTTCTAGCTCTGAATATAAACAAAGTTATAAAGAACTTCTATAGATAAAATTAGGTTTTATTTAAATTGCTTAACCAAAGTTTCTATCATTTGGCTTTTGAATGAATGAATATGTATTCAAGATATGGAAAGAATATATACATTTAATCCCAAAATAAACTTGCTGTGCTGTCTCTTCTGTAATTATTTGAAGGAGAAGTGAAGATATGCCAATAATCTCCAAGAAACACAGATACTGCTTATCAATCACCCTACTCATCCTTCCACTTTCAACTGAGATTCCATTTTTCTAGAAAGTCTTCTCTGGCCTACCGAGACCACTTAGACACCCGCTGTGTTTCCTCCTTGAGATCCTGACCTTCCATCACCCGGCATAGCAACTGCCTTGCCACTGCTCTGCAGCCCCCACAGGCCTTCTTATGATGAAAGGGTCATAATTTGCTGTGAATTTCCAGCATGTAATACACAACCACACAACCTGATGGCCAGCAGATGTTCAATAAACATCTGTTCAATTAGTTTGCATATGAAATAGAATTTTTCCACTCAAATAGATAATCTTGTGGGTTTTTTTTTTTTTTCTGAGGTAGGGTCTTGCTCTGTCACCCAGGCCAGAGTGCAGTGGCATGATCTCAGCTCACTGTTGCCTCGACTTCCCAGGCTCGAGTGATCCTACCACCACAGCCTCACAAGTAGCTGGGACTGTAGATGTATGCCACCATGCCTGGATATTTTTTAAATTTTTTGTAGAGACAGGGTCCCACCATTTTGCAGTCTGGGTCTCGAACTCTTAAGCTCAAGTAATCTGCTCACCTCGGCCTCCCAAAGTGCCGGAATTACAGGCATGAGCCACCATGCCCAGCCCAAGATAGGGATTCTTAACAATAGCTAATTTGTGTAATGTAGACAATGAATTTGGAACGAATTAGGGATGGGACCCAAGTCTAAGTAGGAAATGTATTTATGTTTCATATACACGTAGCCTAAACATAAGCTCTAAAGATGGCAGGGAGGCTTTATAGATGAGATGGGCAGACAGAGGGAAGGATATTACTAGGTTAATGGAAACAGCATAAACAAATGACTGGAAAGAGGATGAGTGGCCAAGTCAGGGGAATGGCCCCTATAGAGTATTAGTCGATGTGAATAGCGCCCCCTGGAGTACAAGTCCTAGTGTGACAAGGCTTTGGACGGAAAAATCTCACTTAATTGGGGTTCCCTACCTCTTCTTATGCTTATCTTTTCCTGGAGTTGGGAAAAGCTCTAGAAAACTTGTTAAACAATAGCAAACACGCAAGGGATCTGAATGGAGAAGATGGTTCGTCTTACCACTGGAGTTATCCAAGCCTGTCCATCACATTTGTAGGGACTAGGGCAAGGGCACAAATGGAAGCCCCCAATCCCGTATGCCTAAATATTAAAAGCTATAAATCAAGCTAACAAACTATTAGTTACCATGTGTTCTATCCTCCAGTCTTAACCAATCCTTCAAAATGATTTAGAACACGGTGGCACCGAGAGAGTTGGCTCCTGGCCTGAAGCCCCCACTTCTCTGAGCACTCCAGGTCTGCCCCATTCTGTCAGAGTCTGCATGCACCTCTCACATCCACAAATGCACTTCTGTCAACACACCCCATGCCCAGGCTAACCCTCGGGTCTAGGGAGACCAGAAGTACAATCTGCCTTCAATTTCCTAAAAATAGATCTAGGGAAGTGGCCCAGAAGACCCTGGAAGTAGACAAATTCCTTGTTTGGACCAGGAATTCTAGGGTCCCAAGTAACCAAGACATAGCATAGGAAAGGGGGTCTGGGCTCCAGGTGGGTCCACATCCCCTTCCCTGGGAGAGATGGATAACTGGAGGAGGCCAAGGTGGCACCCAGAGCAGGGAGGCCCCTTATGCCCACATGGAAGTGCAGCATTGGGATCGTCATCTGTCGGCACTGCAATTCTCTGAGATGTCCTCAATTCCATGTGGTCTGCACGGCCCTAGGGAAGAGGTTCCCGGAGGCCACTGTTGTGCCATGCCTCCTTCCTGAGCTCACAGCGGCCTCAAGCCTGCAGCCTCTCTGGGCTCTGTTCACGCTGCTCTTGGAAACATTCTGCTGCTCTCACATAACCCCAGGCTGGGAAAAGACCACCTTAGTGCCCTCCTGGTCTCACATGTTCTTTCTCTGCTCCTTTGTCAAGCTGTGGAACAGGGAACTTGATGACATTCTCCTTGGCCACCTACCTGGAACACCTGGAAAAAACAGGAAGTTTCTTTCTTTCTCAACATGCTTGATGCGGGGTCATTCCAGAGTGTCTTAAATGTACCCTGAAATGGCCCACCTCCACGCTTATCTTTAAAGAATTCTTCCTAACCTTTTATCTTGTGCCTGGCCTACACTTTTGAAACTCAAAAGTAGGAGCTGACTTGATTGTTCTCTGCATTCAGCTCTGTCACCCTTTCCTAAGCAAATGAACGTGGAATGTCTCAGCTGATGGGGCAAAAGGAAGCATCACAAGGCAGAAAGAATTACAGAAAAAAAAAAAAAAAAAACACCGGGTAATATTTCCAAATTGTGGCAAAAATTTAAAAACAATTTTCTTTATAAATTCATGGCATGTTTTTAAAGTATTATTAATAGTGGGCCCCAGT